>JAQIFY010001551.1:0-14081 GCA_028533085.1 Varecia variegata | reverse complement strand
AAAATGATGAGATATCAACTCACTCCAGTTAAAATGGCTTTTATCAAAAAGACAGGCAATAATGAATGCTGGAAAGTATATGGAGGAAGGAGAACACTTGGACATTGTTGGTGGGAATGTAAATTAGTGCAACCACTATGGAAAACAGTATGGAGGTTCCTCAAAAACCTGAAAATAGAACTATCACATGACCTAGCCATCTTACTGCTGGGTATATATCCAAAGGAGAAGAAATCAGTATATCAAAAAGATATCTGCACTCTCATGTTCACTACAGCGCTCTTCACAATAGCCAAGATTTGGGATCAACTGAAATGTCCATCAGCAGATGAATGGATAAAGAATTTGTGGTATGTATACACAATGGAATAGTATATTGCCACAAAAGAACAAAATCCTGCCACTTGCAACAACATAAATAAGTGAAATAAGTGAAATAAGTCAAACACAGAACAACAAATCTTGCATGTTCTCACTCATATTGGGAGCTAAATATTTAAAACAATTGACCTAGTAGAGACAGAGTGTAGAATGATGGCTCCCAGAGGCTGAGAAGGGTAGGGAGGAAGGGGGATAAAGTGGGGATGGTTAATGTGTACAAAAATATAGTTAAAATGTAGATAGAATATTAAAAAAACAAAAATGGTTTTATTAAAAAAAGAAAGAATGAACAATATTTGATAGTACCACAAAGTGACTATAATCAACAATAAGTTATGGTATACTTTAAGATAACTATTAAATAAGAGTGGAATTAGAGTATTCCTAACACAAAAAATACGATAGATGCCTGAAGTTCTGGGTACCCCTGTTATCCTGATTTGGTTAATCCACATTGTATGTCTGTATCAAAGCATCACATGTACACTGTAAAGATATATAACTATTATATACCCATAGTAATTAAAAGGAAAAAGGAGAAAAAAAAAATATCCTCAGATTCCAAAAATTATGTCAAAGTGGAAACCTAAAGCAGTAAACAACTTTTACGAATGAATTATTTACTGAATTCTAATAAACTTGTGTTTGTTTTTTGTGACCTTATGGTCTAGGATATAAGGTTTAAATAAATAAAAAAAATAACAAATACCTATCTGAGCCTCAAATTATAATCTGGTAGGGGCATCCACATAATACTGTCAAGGTAGATCAGAAATAAATCCATTCCCCCTACACCCTTGAAGACTTCAGGAATAGGTATACTTAGACACAAGTATTATTACTAAGTTTAAATGAATTAAAAGGTAATTTATGTCTAGGTCTTTGTTGCTGGGTAAAGTGGAAAATATTTTTTCATGAGAATAGGTAGACCATAAGCCAACACTAATGTGGGTTTACAGCCCACATTTACATTACCAGGGTTGTAATGAAAACCATAGGCTGAGAATTTATGTTATAGCAGTTCTAAGTTGATATTATTCTCACTACCCTGGACAAAGAAAATATAAGTACTCCGGGGAGTAATCTACCTTCATTCAAAACCTCAAGGAATTCCCATAAGTAAAGTTTCAAGGAATATGAGCATCTGATTAAAAATCAATTTTTTAAAAAAAGAGTAGAATCATACTGTAACTGGCCCCATAAATAAACATAGGATGAACCCCTATATATGTTTTCCTTGTAGCTTTCTTATGCTCTGGATTCCCAGGCCAGTAGGGCTTGATGACCAGAACCCTGTAACTTTCAACTAACTACTTGACCTTTTGAGTCGTTTCCCAGAAATAGCAGAATTTCTGCAAGATAAAGGAGTTGAGATTCCCAAGACCACTGCTGCAGACTTCCTGACTCCAAGACTCACCATCCCTCACTAACTTGTAACTTCTGATTCAAACCACCTGCCTACAGTAATTTCAACATAACCTGCCCAGATGTATGTGGCCACATTTCAAAACCTCTTCTAAAAACCCCTACTCTCTGTTAGGGAGATGGATTTGAGGCTGCTCCTTTTTCTCCCAGCTGATGCCATTTCTATTAAAGATTCCTTTCTTCCTTGGCAAACCTAGTCATCTCAGTAATTGGCTTTCTGTGCAGCAAACAATAGAACCTAAGCCAGAACTCCCTTGCCGTTTTGGTAACTGTACTTTCAAAGACTTCAAGAATAAGTGTACTTAGACACAAATTTTCTTACTATGTTTAAATAATTGAAAGAGGGAGTAAAGTCTATAGGTAAAAAAGCAAAAAACTATGAAAAATTAGATTTTGAAAGTAACAAGCACAACTCCCCAAAATGAACATTTAATCACTCAAAAGAATAAATGGCACATCAGGTATAACTGAAAACAGAACTATAGAACTGGAAAAAAGTTATAAAGAAATTATTAATATTTAGAGGGAAACACAGAGATAGTGTTGACTGAACATTATTATACTGAAATTTAAGAAACAACTGATATGTCCAAAAATGTTAAATAAATTTCAAATTATAAAATATTAAATTACATATATAGTATGTATATTAAATTACGTAGTCAGTATAATTACTTATTACAGGAAATATTTCACTCATTAGAAGTTTATTAACTTCCAATGTGCTAGGTTTTGGTGGTGCCACAATGGACAAAGAAATGCAAGACTATGAACGGTTGCAAGAAAAAAAATCACTGTACAGTAATAAGTACTTTCAGCAGACAGCACACTTAGAATTAACCAAAAAAATATATTTTTTAAAAATTAAATCTATGATAGCCTTTGGTAGGGTATAGTGGAAAAGGAAGTGTGACCTCAGTAGACCAGATATTGTGAGAATTTCCTGAAAATCAGCAGACAGATGAGATTTTGCTGATGAAAAAATATCCCATAAAAAACTCAGGAAAGAATTAGCTCAAAAGGAATAGAAAGGAAGGTAAAGTTTCTAAGCTAAAAATTGGAAGGATCACAGAGGCTAGAAAGGAGTCATGGAACTACTCTGAGCCAGGCAGTTGCAATATCATATGTGATTGTCCAGGTAACTTGATCCCTTGCCTCTGATGCCTTCTGTGCAAAGCCTCAGGTTTCAGAAGCATCTGTACCACACAGTGACAGAGAGTGAAGTTGTGGAGTCTGAAAGACAGGGCTGGGGCCTGGAAGTATGGAAATTCTAGATGGTATGGTCATTGCTCCCCACTGAAAACTAATATTTCTGTGCATTGCTCGTTATTGCCTTCTACTGCTTCTCTATGGTTAGTAAAGAGGGTGGCATACTAAATTGTGGCATTCAACACATGCTTATAGCAGATCTAAAAACAAAGATGACAACCCCCACAAAAGACCAGAAAACACCTGAAAAACCTTACATGATTATAAAGAGGCATCAAAGTTGAAAAGCAGATTTAGTACAGTAATGAGGAGACTTTCAAAAACAGAAATTTAAGACATGATATTGTATTATAAAATATCTGTTATCATGAACCAAATAATAACCTTACAAAGAAGAACTATGATTATAAACATTATAAAATCAATAGTTAGAATACATAAAAAGCACCTCTGAAGAGCAAATCATTAAAACATAAGTATGGATTGAGGAATTCTTCTAAAGTAAAGATTTAAAGAAAAAAGAAAGATCTAAAATTTTTAAATTAAAAAATGGAAAATATGGTGTTTCTATACCCATTTATTAGAAGTTCCAGGAGAGACTAAAGATGAAAACAGAAATATTTAAAGAATCAGTAAAATATCTCATAGATCCAAAGAAATACAAAAATCTTTTAAGTTGATAGGCCTCATTAAGTGATAAGCAGAGTGAAGAAAAATATAAACTCACATCAAGAAATTTTAGAAATATTTCTGAATAAGCCTAAAGGGACTATCTAGACAAAATTTACAATAAAATAGAAAAAAGAAAATTAAAAAAACCTCAAAGTCACAAAAATCACACTGGCATTATACTTCACATAACACAACACTGGATGTGAAAAATAAATGGAATAATAGTTTCATATTGCTGTTCTCACAGTTACATAGGTGTATTAATTCTACCAGGGCCAGGAAAGCTGTGAAAAACAACAGATCTGTTTTTGGAGGGGATTGACTTGATTTAGAGGAGAGTCAGAAAAAAACTTTTATGTCCCTGAGTCTGAAACAGTGGGTGATCTCAGTAGCAAAAGAATGGGCAAGGGCAAAATTGCAGCCTAAAGTTGTAACACTAGTTGGGTCAACCAACGGACTGGCAAACAACCCGGAAACTTGACAAGGAGATCCAAGAACTGAGACAACCGTAGTGGACTTTCTTAAGTTCCCACATGGAAGTTCACAAGGCAATATTCATTTGCAAGACTGTGTGCATACACAGGAGAGAATTAAGGGGGCCCTACCTGTCTACACTTCCGGTGTGAATGTGAGAAGACATACAGAGGAGACATAAGAGGCCCAGGAAGAAAAGAAAAAGGAAACACATTTGTGAACTTCCAAAACTTTGAATATGTTATGTAACACACATATATTCAAAAGTAAATCCGAGAAGATTTATTGGTTCAAGGTTTCAGCCAACACCTAGCCAATCATTGGTTCACCACTAAGATATACTGACCCAGCTGTGAGTTTTAGGAAGATATCCTTAAAAATGAAAACAGAAATAAATATGAATGAGCAGAGATCTCAGTAACTATATGCTGTGGGGGTAACAGACAAAAGAATTAGACAAGGCAGTTCACAGAAAAAAAGAAAGAAAGAAAAGGAAAGAGAAGAAAAAAAAGAAAAGAAAAAAAAAAAAGAAAAGAAACAATAGTAATGAAAACCTGCCGAGGAAATTACAATCTAGAATTGCTATAACATATTATCCAACATGCCTGGTTTCCCACAAAATAATTTATGGGACATGTCAAGTAATAAGAAAATGTAACAAATGTAACTCATACATAGAAAAAGTACAATCAATAAAAACTGTCCCTGATGGAGATCAGCTATTGTGCCTAGCACATATAAGTGGCTATTATAAATATGTTTTAAAAAATAAAGACAATCATGACTAAAGAACTGTTTAAAGTATTGATAATAAAGACTGAGAGACTACAAATAGAGTCAGAAATTATTATTATTTTTTTTTAAAAAGGAACCCAATGGGAATTCTGGAGTAAAAATGTACCATAACTTAAATTTTAAAAAGTTATTACAGAAGCTTATCTGCCATCATGAGAAAAAGATAGTGAAGAAACAAATAGTGAACTTGAAGACAGATCAATAGAAATTATACAATCTGAAGAAGAGTAAAGAAAAAAGCATTGAGCCTAAGAGACCTGTGGAATACCATCAAATGTATCAGCATAGAAATTTCTACTAGTAGACTTGCCTTCCAAGAAATAATAATATCTTTTAGGCTAAAAGAAGTGAAAGCAGATGTATGTCCAAATCACAAGAAGAAATAAAGACCACTAGAAAAAATAATTATATAGGCATATATAAAGATCTGTATAAATATGTTTTTTTCTTTTAACTGATTTAAAAGAGAATTGCATGTAAAATTATGAAATTACATGAAGATTTTATATGTTATCTATAAATCATATATGCATGCATATATAGCACAAAGAGGGGATAGAAAATGGACTTATATTGGAGCAATTTTCTGTATTTTAATGAAGTTAAGTTAGTACTAGTCTGAAATTAACTGTGATGAAAAAGATGCATATTGTAATTTCTAGAGCAACACTAAGAAAATAACTCAAAAATATGCAACAATAGTAAAACAACAAAGGAATTCAAATGGTACACTATGAAATATCTATTTAACATAAAGAAGATAGCAAATAAGGGCCAAAGATATAAAAAATAAATGACAAATTTTTAGCTGTGCTGGCCAAGAAATAAAGCAAGAAGACATACATTACCAAAATCAATAATTGAATAGGGGACATCACTACTGATCCTACAGAAATTTGAAAAATTATAAGTGGATATTATTAACTTTATGCCAACAAATTAGGCAACTTAGTGAAATGGACAAATTCTTACAAAGACAGTAATTATCAAAATGACTCAAGATAAAAGAAAAAACCTGAATAGACATACAACATGCAAAGAATTTGAATTAGTAATTACAAATCATTACACAATAGTCCATGCCAAAATTTTCCCTGGAGAAATCTATCATATAGGTAGAGAAGAAATATTAGTGACCTTTCACAAATTAATGTCAAAAAACTGGAAGTTGAAATAAAGAAGAAGGAAAGAGAACCTACCCAACTCATTCTGTTGGGTCAGTATTTGTCTTATACATCAGAACCAGACAAAGACATCATAAGAAAAGAAAACTATAGATCAATATCCCTCATGCATATAAATGCAAAAATCCTCAAAAAATATTGGCAAATGAAATCCAGCCATAGATGAATAGGATTATATACCATGAACAAATGGGATTTATCCTAGGGATAAAAAGTTGGTTGAACGTGAAAATATTAATTAAAATACTTCACAATCTTAGTGAACTAAAAGGCAAAGTTACATAATTATTCCAATAGATTTAAAAATTGGATAAACTCAAATTAATGATAAAATTTTTAGCAAATAATGAACAGAATAGGACCTTACTATTGTAAATCTCTTCTGTGACAAATCTACACTTACAATGGTTAAAGAGCATGCATTTTCCCAAGTTTGGGAAAAAGACAAGGATGTCATTTCTTGCAATTTCTATTCAACATTATATTACAGGTTCTAGCCTGTGCAATAAAGAGAAAAAATGGGACCTAGATTGGAAAGAAAGATGTAGAACCATCTTTATTAACAGATAACATGATGCTGTAAGTAAAAAATCTTAAGGAATCCTCAATGCACCCGCTAGAACCAATAAACAAATTCAGGAAGAGATTTCAGGGACAAAATACAAAATTCAATACTATTTCTACATGTAGTGAATACTCAAAGATAAAAATATGAAAACAATTTCAATTATGACATCAAAAAGAACAAAATATTTTTTAAAAATTAAATTAAATAGATTTCCTATACAAATCCTTTGAGGCTTTTGTTCAGGAAATTTTTTGTTTGTTTGTTTTGAGACAGGGTATCACTCTGTTGCCCGAGGCTGGAATGCAGTAGTGCAATCATAGCTCACTGCATCCTGGAACTCCTGGGCTCAAGTGATCTTCCTGTCTCATCCTCCTGAGTAGCTAGGACTACAGGCATGCCGCCACACCCAGCTAGTTCTTTTCATTTTTTGTAGAGATAGGGTCTTGCTATGTTGCCTAGGCTAGTCTGGAACTCCTGGTCTCAAGCAGTTTTCCTACCTCTGCCTCCCAGAGTGCTTGGATTATAGGCAAGAGCCACCGTGCCTGGCTTTTTTTGCAGAAATTAACAAGCAGATCCTAAAATGTATGTGTATATGCAATGGACCTAGAATAGCCAAAGAATTTTGAGAAAGATAAACCAAGTCAGAGAACTTGCATTTTTTGATTTCTAAGGTTTTGGGTCATAATCCTGAAAGACACAATCCTGAATGTTGACATTTTGAAAGATCAAAATCTCTAAAGTCTAAAATCCTGAAAATCACAATCCTGAAGATGAAAATCCCCAAAAAATAATTCTTTAAAAATTATAACACAGTTCTTTAGAGTATATTTATTTACTTTTTTTAAAAGGGCATTTATTTGAGAAACATAAAAACACAGCAGAATACTTTGTAGGCTGCTCTACATAATAAAATAGACAATAACAACATACATAACTTTGCAAGCATAAACACTCAGTTACACTAATGATAATTGCATAGATATAACAGCTTTGAACAGATGAACCATATTCATGAAGAAATAGGCCCAAAAGCAAAATGTATAAAAGCATATCACGATAGTTGGTAATTGTGTGTGCCCAGCTTTATAACTGTGGTCATCTGAAATACCGTGATGGGTAGCCTGAATCTTTGAGGAGATGGATCAAAACCATGATGGGTCACCACGACGTATGCAGTTCCTTAAAAAGCTGAGATCTTAAGAAATTGTATTTTTCACAAATGCAGATGTACAAAAAGGACATCTTTTCATTTATTAAGTTTTGGCATCTTTATGTAATGCAGAATTCTTACACACAAAGTCTCTGTTATGGTAATGCATTTTTGTGGAGTCAAATTGTCAAAAAATGCATAAAATGAGTTAAAAGTTCCTCAAAGTCTTTACATAATTTATACCTCCAGTTGGAAATGATGGGAAGATGAAATTCATAGCATAATGAATTGGCACTATGTGTGAATGGGGTAGAAGTCATGCACAATGGAATGATTTGGCAGGGGAGATTTCTCATATATTTTGCTTGTACTTTCACTTCTATGATCTTCAAAACACTTACTGCACTTGAATTTGGGGAGTGGGGTGGTCTACCTGGAGCCTGGAGTTCTGATGTCCAAGTCAGCAGAAGAAAAGCCTGTCCCAGATTTCAGATATAGATCCATTCACCTGCTGTATTTGCAGTCTCTGGGCCCCCACACAATTGGATGGTGCCTGCCGAGATTAAGGGCAGATCTTCCCCATCTACTTCACTGAGACTCACATAACAATCTCCTCTGAAAATATCATCACAGATACACCTAAAATAATGCTTTGCCTGCTTTCTTGGTATTTCTCAATTCAGCCAAATTGACACCCAAAATTAAGTCCATAAACCTATCCCTTGTCAACTTGGCACCCATTTGTGTCTCCTTAAACCATACTTAATTTCTGAGTAAAAACAAAACAAGGTGATGGTTCTGCCTAACATGATGCAACTATCCTGTGTACAACCAAAAAAGCACTAATCCCTTCTCCAGAATTTGGCTGTCAGGATTTCAACATTTGGGATTATAATTTTTTGAAATTGTGATTTGGAGGATTTTGGACACTGGTATTTTAGACTTTAGGGATTTTGATATTGTGAGATTTCAACATTCAGGACTGTGGTGTTTGAGATTGTGTCTTTCAGGATTATCGTGGGCATTGGCTTTCAAAACTGACTATAAAGCTACAATGATAAAGACAATGTGGACTGGAATAAGAACAAACACACTCAATGGAATAGTATTAAATCCTAAAATCTAAGGTCAATTAATTTTTTTTTAAGTTTTTATAGCAATTAAAAGGTGAAAGGACAGGCTCTTCAACAAATGGGTATTCTCAGAAAAAGGGCAAATTTAGGACTTTATCTCACAATATATATGAAAACTAACTTGAAATGTATCATAGACATGGATATATACACTAAAACTATAAAATTTCTAGAAGAAAATATAAAATAAAATCTTACTAGGAAAAGATTTCCTAAATATGACACAAAAATAATAATCAGAAACAAACCTTTGTTAAATTGGTTGTCATCCTAATTAAATATTTTTGCATTTCAAAAGACACTGTTAAATAAATGAAAAGGCAAGCCACAGACTAGGAGAAAATATTTCCAAATGACATTTCTAATATAGCACTTGCATCAAGGATATACATACATTACTTATGATTTATTAATAAGAAAATAGTTTCCCCCTAAAGCAGCAAGAGAATTGAATATACATTTCATACAAGAAGATATACAAATGCATAAGCTCATGAAAAGATGCCCAAATCATTAGTCATTAAAATAAAACACAATGAGTTAGTTAATGGGTACAAAAATGCAGTAGGATAGAAGGAATAAGTTCTAGTATTCAAAAGTGCAGTAGGAAAATTATAGTTAACAATAATGTATTGTATATTTCAAAATAGCTAGAAGAGAAGAGTTGTAAGATTTATCTAATAGATAAAATTGTATTTTACAGCAAAGACAGAGAATAAACTTTTCCCAAACATACCAGAAATTCACTAAAATTCAGCAACTTTTAGGTCATAGTGGGAAGTCTCACAAATTCTAAAAATTATATACATATGTATACATATATAGAGCTAATATATATTATATATGGCTGTATTTGTTGCATAAAGTCAACAAAATTAAGAATTATAAAAGTGTGCTACTCAAATCTATGTACTTCGATATTAAACAATTAACCACAATCTATGCCCAGTGCTTCTAAATAACTGATATCATAATTATATATAGTAAGCTACACATTTGGCATCACTTTCTCAAGGAACATCACCAAAATAACAATAAGGTGACTTTAATTTTATTATTTAGGAAATAAAGTGACAGGACAAAGATAAATAGAATGGACACAGGGGTAAAACACAGGAAGTTGGAAAACGCTTTAATAAGTAGTGACTTAAGTTATTTTTTAAAGGCTAAATTAGGACTGTTTCCATGTAATATGCAGAAAGTCATAAGAGAAAGTCTCCCTCCCTGTAGTAATTATAACTACAAAATCACAGTTATTTATGTCCATGAGACAGCTGAGGTCACAAAGTAGCCTCATGAAATAAAATCCAGAAAATACCAACCTTTCCTAACCAAATTGGGATTCTGCTTTCATCTTTGGCAGAGTAGCACGAGGAGGTGGAAGCCACCACAGACATGGGAGAATGTGGGTATAATCGACTTTTTAAGAAAACTTTTAAGGCTAAATGTGGCCTGAACTGTGCGGCATCCCAGGGAGCCTCCCACACAAAGGAGACCGTAAGTTCCCATTATCTCTTTTCCAAGGACCTTTCCTAAGTAAGTGCTGTCATGAACGATTGTGAGTGGGGACTCATATCTGAGATACAGGCACACTGCTGTCTGAGAACAGAGAGGAGAACCAAGACAAGCTCATTGGTGTCCTGAGGCTTATATGGATTAGGAGGCGGATACAGTCTGGGATTGGCAGTATTTAAAGATGCTCCCAGTGACCTCCACCTCATGGTATTCGTGCCTTTGAGTGATCTCTGCTGGAGTTGGGACTGGGCGTATTGACTCAATTGTAACAAACAGAAGGCGGCAAAAGTAATGATATGTCACTTCTGAGATTATGTGTAAGACTGTGGCATCCTTCTTTGGCATTCTCTCTCTCTCTCTCTCACTCTCTCTACATTGCTCATGAGACTGCACTGTAGAGAGACCACGTCAGTGAACTTGGAAGAAGATCTTTTGAGGCTTGCCAATGAAGTAAGTGTAGAATTCTCTTCGCTCCGTCAAATCCTGAGTTATCTCCAGATGCAGCTAGATCTTGATTGCAGCCTTGTGAGAAACTCTAAGCCAGACTGGGCAGCTGGGCTGCTTCCAGATTTTTGACTCCAAGAAACTCTGAGAAAATAAATATTTGATGACTTAAGACATTACGTTTTGGGGAGTAGTTTATTGTCCAGCAATAGGTAAGTAATACAAAGTCCTTTGCCGGAGGGAAGGCAGGTCACGTGTGAGAAAGCCCTTCCTCTGCTAAAATCTGGAGACAGAGTTGGAGAACAAAGAGAAATCCTCCAGTGCTCCGGGTCTTACACAGAATCCAAAAATAAAGAGAAAGTCTTGAAAGTAGCCGGAGAAAACAAGAGATATTACATAGAGGGAAACAATGGTAAGAATGATGGTTGACTTCTCATCAGCAAACAAAAATGGAAGCTATAAGATAATGGAATAACATATTTAAAACCCTTTTTTAAAGGAAAAAAAGAAAAGTCAAACTAGGATTCTACACCATTTGAGTGAGCACATAGAAAATGAGATGTGAATGTAAGAGAAAAAGTAGGAAAACTATAGGACCAGTCCAGGAGGCCCAGTAACCTAACATCCAACCCTAAAAATAAGTTCCGTAGAGATGAAAGAAAAGAGAGAAAAGGGAGTTATCAATAAAATAATGGAAGATGAAATTTTTCCAGAAAAAAGGAAAACATGTTTAGTCAACAGGCTCATTAATCATCTAAAATACTGGTTGAACAGAAACCTTATTATACATGAAAATATCTCATCCCCTACTATCTGAACATTTTATAACTGGGGACAGAAAATATACACACACACATACAGAGAGAGAGAGAGAAAGAGATAGAGAGAGAGAATAAGAGATTCCTTAGTCATCATACAACTTAATCACACCCTTGGAAGCTAGAAAACAATGGAGCATTTTTTTCAAAATTAATTATTTCTAAACTAGAATTTTCTTCCTAGTCAAATTATTAATTGTGAGGGTAGATTAAGAAATTATCAGAACTGAATAACTCTTAAAATTTTTCTACACTCTCTTTCTCAGGAAACCACTAAAGAGTATGTTCCATCAAACTGATGAAGTAAACCAAGGAAGAGGAAGATAAGGAATCTAAGAAATACAGGTTCCAATATGATAGAAGCAAATGGAATCCCCAGAATGATGTACGATACCAAAAGGACCACTGCTGAGCAGGCTGTGAGCTCCACCTGTCTGGTCTGGGGCATCTAAGAAACCCTGTGAAGGACTCTCCAAGCAGATAATGGTGACAGAACACCTAACTTGTCTCAACTTCTTGCCAGGAGGATTTCACAACTGAATGAGTTTGGTTATGCAGCAATGATAAGCTCATAGAAAATAAACTACAAAAAAAAAAAAAACAAAAACAGTATATGGCTTAGGCAACAGAGTAATCCGTGGTGGATAGTGCTTACGTGGACACACCGCAAGCAGGCTTGACTACCGATCTAACCAAAGCAGAGTATATTGGGAAGAGTGGGGACTGGCAGGGTGGGTGGGAGTAGTGCTGGGGAGAGTCAGTGAAAAACAGCTAACCCCCCATATTACATTTGGGGATGTCAATATATAATATTTAAGAATAAAAATTGAAATTGTAGCAATCTAAGTATGTTTTTCAGATATATGAAGTCAGATAACAGAAGATATGGCTCATAACTTTTAGTTGCTTAAAAGGATCGGGGAGGGGGGAAGGTGAGAAATATGGTGGGATTTCTGTAACAACCTTTGTAAAACTATTAATGTTTGACCCTTTAAACCATGGAGTATAAGACTATAGAAATATGTAAGACCAAAAAGAATAAGGAAAAACTAATATTACTAATTTTTAGAATTAAATGACAATGATAGTACCACATATGGTTTTTGGTGAAAATATATACACACATATGAAGACAGACAAACATGAACATGAATGTACTCACAAACACACACATACAGTCACAAACATACATGCATTTGAATATACAAAGACATATACATACATACATAGTGATAAGCAGATACACAGAAACACACACGTGTCCTCATGTATATACATATGGCACATATGCATATACAAATGATTATACACATATACACACAAAACATACATATATACACACATGCACATATGTACACATCACACACACATCCACAGATATACACCTGTGTGTACATATATGCACATTCACATCCACATCTGTATACACATATATACATTGATACAAAAAAAGGATACACAAATAAAATCCTGAATTTATGAAAAGAAATATATGTAAGTATGTTAATATATTTAGAAAAATTACTGGATGCAAATAGTAAAAATATTAACAATAGTTACCTAAGTGTTGTGAGATTGGGGCATATTCATTTCTAAATGTTTTTTCAATATTTTACAAATTTTTATTTGGAAAAAAATATTTTGAGTAGAACTCATATAGCAAATATCATTTATTTCTGTAGCAGAATGATTTAGTCTAAATCACTGTTTTTTTTTTAATCTAGCCCTTAGCTTTCTAATTTATTACAAATATAATTACACAGAATAATCTTCTATGCCTCTACATTCACTGTCATTTTCTGTAGTCTCTTTGAACATTTCTCTCTTTGAAAGGAAATATATTTTTCCCTTTCAAATTTTTTAAATCTATTCGAGAATAAATTCAAAGAGTTTTACAAAAAAAATGAAGCTCCGGGATTAGGTAAAAATAATTAAAATCGTGTTTTTTGCAATTTTTGAACTTTCTGTTAAAATATTTTGGACTACTTTACTTGTAATTTAATTTGAAAATTGGACTTAACTGGTTCAAAATCTTTGTCAATTATTTGCCGAGGCATCTGAGGGAGGGGATCCTTAGACAAAAAGGGAGTCAGATGAAAAAGGGGAAGTTTTGGGTGTCTAAGTTGTCTCAGCGTGGTGTATGTAGGCCCTTTGCATTCTTCATGTCACCTCATTTAAGTGGTAAAGAGACCTGGTTGACTGGTGTGGACAGAAATGGAGTTTGGTTTATACATGTATGTTTAACTTTGCGGCTGCTCTGCAAACTCTCTCCAGGGAATTGTTATTTAACTTTAGAAAACTACTTTCTGTTTT
>JAQIFY010001550.1:0-14081 GCA_028533085.1 Varecia variegata | reverse complement strand
GTCTGAGTAACTTAATCTTTTTCTTTGGACTTTGTATCATTTTGTTAATTACTTGTATTTTATCAAGGTGTGTGCTATTACGTCTTACGATATGAGTTAAAATGGATGAAGCATTAATATTATACTTACATTTGCATATTTATACTTAGTCTCCTTACCTCTCCCCCAATAAACGTTTTTAGTAGAAAGTGAAATGGTAAGATGAGAAAAATAAGTTTTGTCTTTAGTTTGCTTCCTATACATTAGAGGATATAAGAGAGTGCTTTTTATTTTCTCTTCTTGAATATGGAAAAAACAGGTGAAATTCATGCCTTCCAATCTCAGTATCTGTCCCTGCAGTCATTCTAGTAGTTTTTGAAGTTAAGGAATTGAGAGAGGATGAAGAGTGTAGAAGTGAAGACTTAAGAAGAAGCAGAGATAAGCAAAGAGAGAACTTGTGTATTTAGATATCAAAAATACTATAGTTGGAATGAAAATGTGTATGTATGCTTTGGCCTAATCTGTGAGTTAGGCTTCTTGTCTTTTCTGTGCTTTGTAGTTACTTTATAATGCCAGTTTGGAGTTGTGGGAAATAATAAGTGAAACTCACTCCAGTGGTGATTTATTATATAAAGAACTTCTTCCTTAGTAGGTATTATGTGACTGAAATGTTATGGACCTTCTTACACATTTGGGAATAAGACATTATTTCATGAACAGAAGTAGATTATGAAAAAGATTTGGATCAAAAGACTGAACTTAAATCCTGGCTCTACCATTTATTAGCCGGGTGGATAAGTCACTTATTATCCCTGAAGTTTAATTTCCTCTTTTTAAAAATGAGCTAGTACAGCCGAGTACTTTGGCTCACGCCTATAATCCTAGCACTCTGGGACGCCAAGGCGGGAGGCTCGCTTGAGCTCAGGAGTTCGAGACCAGCCTGAGCAAGAGTGAGATCCTGTCTCTACTAAAAGTAGAAAAAATTAGCCAGGCGTGGTGGCGTGTGCCTGTAGTACCAGCTACTCGGGAAGCTTGAGGCAAGGAGAGTGGCTTGAGCTCAGGAGTTTGAGTTTGCTGTGAGCTAGGCTGATGCCATGGCACTCTATCTAGCCCAGGTAACAGAGTAAGACTCTGTCTCAAAAAAAAAAAAAAATTTAAAAATGAGCTAGCTAATGAATGATAATACTTCACAGGGTAGCCTGTGAGGTCTAAATGAGATAATATTTGTGAAAAGTATGTTATAAATTATAAAGTTATATATAAATGTAGTTATTTGGGTACCTTGTGCTTATGTGTAATACTTAAATGAAAATTCGTTTATCCATTGTGTTGACCATTAAAATAAAATGAACATTATATAAAAGTCAACTGATAATATTATGGAATTATTTATCATTATCATAAGGCTCTATTATAAAATATATAGTTATTCTTAAATCATTATCTCCATAGCATTTAATTATTTTTCTTAAATGACATAATATAGACATAGAGGGTATATATGCCTTTGTTTCTGTCCTAATTTCTGCATAAAATGGCTAATTTATTTGTTTCCTAATTAATATTGTGAGAAAATTAAGGGAGATAAATTAAGCTTTACATTTAAGTTTCTCCAGAAAATAAAAATACCTTTATCTAAGGTAGTCTTGTTATTGTAAACACAGAACTATTCCAAGTGTTACTATAAAAAGGATAAGGATAGATGCATTCATTATGCTCTTGATGCTGTACAGAATCTGGAAATCCAGATAGCCTTACAGTTGTTTGAAAGGGGGTAGGCAGTAGAGAAAAGGAGATGGAAAAGATGCTTTTAAGTATAACAATTAGTATTGCTTTAGTGATTTTATTTCCTACCATATCAGTAAAAACCATCTTGACCACAATTTATTATCTTCCAAAAGTACTCAAGAAGGAACTTTAATGATATAAACTTGAAATTTCTGTAGACTCTTGGAGTGATAATAACTAACTTTGAATCTTGAATCTATTTACAAAGGTTACTTGAGTGTACATAATGCATTACAATAGATGAATTGCAACTAGTTTACAGAGGTTCCATTCATTATTTTAAAAGTGTATGTCCTCATTAGTGCTTGAGCAAACAAACAGACCTCTTTTGTTCATATCTTACTAGATAATCTGTATAGTGTTTTAAGTTCTTTTATGGAAAAACTTAAGAATATTCTACTTTGTCTTTTTAGTTAAGATCATTCTGAAAGTATATGGCTTCGCAAATAACTTTTTTCAGTATCTCAACTTCTCAAATAATTATAGATGAATTTTTGCTATCAGTTATCTTTTATTATTAACTATATTCTTTATACCTGTAAGTGTTTACCACATGTGTTCACTGCACTGTGTAGTTTATATGGAGATGGGGAGGCTAGTAAAGTAAGATTGGGCCAAATTTTTACAGGCTCTATTGTCAGTGGGGAATTTTTGGAGGTTTTCTAATAGGTGAGTGATGTGATTTACTCATTTTTTGTAAATGTGGTTGCAATGTGGAGTGGATTATGGTTGAAGAGGGCCTGGAGTCAGGGAGATTAGTTAGGAGGCTATTGCAAAGTTTAGGTGAAGATAAGAAGTGGAAAGAAAAAATAACAGGTGAATTTAAAGAATATTTAGGTAGTAGAATTGGCAAGACCTAGTGACTGACAGGAAGTGAACATCAAGAATGACTTTACCTTTTCTCCAGTAGTCTCAGAATGGTAGGTGATAAACCATGGCTATTAACTCCAGTTGCAGACAAGATTTAGAAAGGAAGATAACAATTAATTCTTGATCTTTTACAGATGTAGCATGCCTGACCAAGCCCAAAAGTGCTTGCCTAAGATCACGTAGTTTACTACTAGAGATGTTTCTCTGCTCTGCACCAGATATGACTCCCCTAAGCCCTCTAGCAGTCTTCTCTGTCTTCCCCCGGGTGCTATGACAAATTTTATCATTTTCTTTTTATACAGTAAAAAAAAAATGGGGCAAACGTTGCTATAATTATCATCTTCTATATGAATGCTTTCATATTTTTGATTTAGTTTTTCATATTTAGATAGCATACTAACAGTAGCTACTATTTACTGAGTACCTATTATGCATCAAGCATTGTACTCAACAACGTACATTGTAGAGAGAATTAAAGAGGACATTTTATGTGGTTGTAGGTATTAATATCCCCATTTTACAAATTAGGAAACTAAAACACAGAAGGTATGATTTGCCTATGATTACTACAAATATTTTATTGGTAAAAGTAGATACATCTAACTCTACAATGCAATGCAGCCTCCCATTTAACTGGTCAGGGCTGTGAAAACTGAAAGGTTTCTTTCAAAACTAATTTTGAAGGTAATTTATTTAGAAGAGAAATTCAGTCTTTTAAGAGAGTTTGCAAACCCCACTCCATGCTTGAGGGCTGAGTAAGGATCATTAGAACTTTATAAAAGATTTATAATTTTGGAAATTAGCAAAGAGGCCTTTAGTTTTCTATAAAATGGTATAATTTTTTGATAGGGCCTACCTCTCTGCCACTACTCTCTTAAGGCCCAAACTTTCCACTTGTGATTAGAGTCTGCCCCCTCTCTCCTGCTCAAGGACATAACTCCAGAAATTCTCCTCTTTGTTTCCTGTATTGTCAGTTTTTCCCTTGTTACCAGATAGTTCCCAACTATATAGAAATGTGTTATTTTCCCCATCTTTAAAAAGCCTTTCTTGTCTCCACTTCCCTCTTTAACCACCTCCATATTTCTTTGCTCCCCTTCATAGCCAAAGTCCTGCAGAGTTTTTCAGACTTCATTTCCATTTTTTAAAATCCACTATTAAGCTTCCCCCTCCCCCCAATAACCTCTGCATGCAACAGATGTTTTCACTACAGCTCCAATACCTTCATGTTGACAAAATCCAGTGGTCGCTTCTCAGGTCTCATCTTACTTGACCTACCAGCAGTATTTGACACAGTTGACCACTCCCTACTCCTGGAAACACATTCTTTAACTGAATTCCAGGATACTACACTATTAACTTTTTCTCTTCCTCACTGGCTGTACCTACTCAGTCCCTTTGTTGGTTTCTACTCATCGTCTTGACATCTTTTGCAGCTGCCTCCTTGGCATTTCTACTTGATTATTTAATAGGCATCTTTAATATATCCAGAAGCAAACTTCTGTCCCACTCTACCTCCCACCCTCCTGCATCTTCAGTCTTACCCAGCTCAACTAAAGACAACTATATTCTTACACTTGCTCAGAACAAAAACCTGAAGTCATCTGCAAACTTTTTTCTTTTTTTCACATTCCATATTCTATTCAACAGCAAATCCTTTTGGATTTATGACCTCTTACCATCTCACAGATATTACCTTGATCCAAGCCACCATTATCTCTTGCCTAAATTACTGCAGTAGATTCTTAAGTGGTCCCCCAGGTTCCTTCCTTTCCCCCTTCAGTCTATTCTTAGCACAGTTCCTCATAAACAATCAAGTGAAATTGGATCACTCCTCTGTTCAAATAAAAAGTCTCCCTATCTCACTCAGTGAAAGTGTAAATAATTATAGTGGCCTATGATACTACCTGATCTGCACTAAGTCAGTTACCCTATGCTCATTTAATACTCTGTTCCAGTCACTTGCTTAGTCACACTGGTCTCCTGTTCTTGACTTGTTAGGCTTGCTCCCACCTCTGGTCCTTTGTATAATATTTACAGTTCTCACTGCTTAACCATCCACTCTTAGATTATACCCTAGAGCCCTGTTTTCCTTGCTTTCCTCAAGTCTTCAAATGACACATGTTCTATTAATATATGGTTTTTTCTAACCACTTTAATTTATTTTAAATTGTGAAATTCTTCTTCTCCCATCTCCATGGGAGAGTCTCCCTTTCTGCTTTGATTTTCTTCAAAGCACTATGACCTACTACCATACTATATTCACTTTTGGCTTTTTTCCTACTGGAATGTAACCTCCATGAGAATAGGAATTTTCATCTGTCGTTCAGTGCTAGATTTCCACATACCATTGCCTGTGTATAGTAAGTGCTCAATATATATTTATTGAGTGAAAGAATGAACTGGTACTTCTTTTTAGAAATCTGATGGCTATTGGTTTAGATGAAAACCTACACAAAGGTTTACAATGGATTTGATCAGGATCAAGCATAGTTACTGATATATAATAGTTACCATCTACCACATTCACTCAGTTTCGTTTTGATATATTGCCTTTTATCCCATCAGCTACTTTGTAAATCCCAACACATTAATGGATTTTAAATGAGTGTTTTGCATTTTGGTGCTTAGTTTTTTTGTTTGTTTGTTTTGTTTTGTTTTGTTTTACCATGATTGGGGTTAGAAACTTACTTACTTTGGGCCTAAGAGTTCACATCTAGAAAATAAAAAAAAAAATCTGCTTGAGCACCAACCGTCTTAGTCTGTTTTGTGGTGCTATAACAGAATACCTGAGACTGGATAATTTGTAATGAACAGAAATTTACTGGCTCACAGTTATGGAGGCTGGGAAGTCCAATATCAAGGTGCTGGCATCTGGCAAGGGCCTTCTTACTACATTCTCACATGTCAGAGGCAAGAGGACAAAAGAGAAAAAAAGGGGACTGAACAGGCCCCTTTAAAATGGCACCAGTCCTACCTTCATGGTCTAATCACTTCTTAAAGGTGCCATGTCTTACTACTGTTACAATAGCAGTTAAATTTCAACATGAATGTTAGAGGGGACAAACTTTCAAACTGTAGCACCAACTATAATAAAAGGATAAGAAAGTGTAGCATTTTCCAGTCAACAGTAATCTCAAAAAGTTTCTACTCTTAAAATGTGTATTTTCCCCCAAGAAGTTTTATAAAATAAGATTTCTACTTTGCTTATTTAGTATTTATATCCTATTTATTCACTGTTCAACCAACTGTGTTAATTAATGGTAAAATTGTTGGTCATTGAGTATAAACAGAAGATAATCCACTTGGAACCATTCTGTTTTATACCATCTTAGAAACAGAGGCATCAGATATGGAAATAGGCAGTTTTGTTTTGTCCAGGAAGAAGAATCTGGAAGTAGGGGTGATTAATTCAAACACGTCCCTGTAAATAAGCTGTCATATAAAACAGCCTGTTTCAATCCCTTTTTGTTCCAACTGGAAAAAATATATTTACTTTTATTAGCCAAAAATATTTTTACATGAAGGCAGAGAAGGAAAAGAATGGATTGCTTAGTTGTTGTGCCTGCTAACCTCTTTTGACAGCCATAGTTTTGTGGTTTTTTTTTTTTTTTGCACTATTTATTCCTGGTAAATTTCAAATTCTGAGGCATTAGTGATGTTTATTCAGGCTAAGACATGCTCCTGGCATTGCCAAACTCTGATTTGTTCGTATTAGAATTTCAAAGGTTCCTTAAGTTTTTCTCATTCTTCTAACATTTTTCTTACCACTTTTCCGATATAAATTTAGATTTGGCCTGTTGGTACTATGAAATTTATCGTCTAGTAGTAAGAAAACACATTCCATCCTATACAGTAGTCTGTTGTTATGTATGTTTTGTACTGAGGTTTTTCAGTGTTAATGGTGAGATACTTCTAGATAAACTTACATGTATTAAATTATCTGCTGCACAAATGGTACTTTATTGCATATAAAATATGTCTATTTTATTGTAATATTAAAACCTGTTCTTAGGGAAATAATTAAGAACTTAACTCTTTAAATTTCTTAATTGAATGTTATAATTTAGGTAACTGTATCTCCCAGTTTGTCCAAGAAAAGTGTAGATTTATGCTTGTTTCTCTGGCATGATTATTAATAGCACTCTCTTTCATTCTAAAAATATATTATTTTTAGGTTGAAAAATACATTATTTGGACATTCTAGTTATACTACTAGGAGACTCACTTTCCCTTTGCATTTCACATAGGATTGACTAACGTTTCCTTTTCCCTTCTATCTTTCCTCTCAGTCTACCTTCCACGTACAAACAGGGTGGATAGGAGAGATTTGTATATGTATATGGGAGATTCATGGAGTTAGGAAACAACATGAAAGAATCATGAAAAACACAGTTTTGGAATCAAATGTTAGCTTTATAAAAGTATTTTTTAGGATGATAATATTCAGATTTTTGTATTTTAAAACATTTATTATGTTGGCCAATTGGCCAACTCCCAACATCTTTCTCTGTTATTACAATTACATTTGATTATGCACTCAGTTTGGACTTTCAAAACTTGAGCTTCATTAGCTTATACATGCTACAGATAACTTCTATCAATTTTTCAAGTGTCTCTTTTGAGGAACATTTGTATTCCTGCTATTCGTTCTGTAATTGTATTTCTGTTACATTTTCTAATGCGTTTAACATTTAGAAATGGATAATTTATTAGTTATATGAAAGTTATTGTTTTATCTATGGCAGGAATACAATCGATCTGGTGTTTTTTCAAACCAGTCTAATTTTGAAAGAGCATGTAATACATACTGTGGTCCATAAAAGCAAATGTATTATATATTCACAATTCTTTCAAGGCTTATTTTGATTTAACATCTATTTGTGCCATGAAGTGGTCATGTAATGTAAATCTCATGGTATCAGAATTTCCCAAAGAGAAAACATCTATGAAACAAAGAAAATCTTAAGAGAAGCAGCATAGTGTGATTTAGAACACAGACTCTGGAGCCATACTGTTCGGGTTCACATGTGGGCTCCGTAACTGACTTGCTATGTGACCATAGGCTAATACTTCACTTCTCTGTGTTTTAGTCTTCTCATTTTTTTTTTATTTCAGCATATTATGGGGATACAAATGTTTAGGTTACGTATATTGCCCTTGCCCTACCCGAGTCAGAGCTCCAAACATGTCCATCCCCCAGACAGTGCGCACCGCACCCATTATGTATGTATATACCCATCCCCTCCCCCCGTCTGCCTGACACCCAATGAATGTTATTACTATGTATGCACTTAAGTGTTGATCAGTTAATACCAATATGATAGTGATAGTCTTCTCATTTGTAAAATGGAGGTAATGCTACACCCTACACTGTGAGATTGTTGTGACAATTAAATGAGTTGTGATATATAAAGTGCCTAGAACAGTTCCTGGCACACCGTAAACACTCTATATGTTTGTTATTACTATTACTGTCAGTGGAAGAATACATTAGGTTTATCTCTCTTAATTTGAAACATGTGAATTGGTAATATTAAAGGGAGTATCTCTATCTTTATTCCTTATAAGGAATTACACTGCTTTTTGTTTAAAGTAGACAGGTTGTGGACTGGATATGGAAGGTATGGTACGTCTTAAGGAGAATGGGTTTACAAAGAAATTTTACCCACAAACACCTAGGAGAGGGCCTTTTGGCAGAAGCCTCAGCTTCTAGCACTTCATTCATTTCGGTTTTCCCTTTCTGAATTGCCTTACTTAATTGTCCTTCAGGGTTCAAGTTAAATGTCACTTTTTTGAAATGTTTCCCTTTATTCACTTACTTCTCTTATGGCAGTTAAAAGTGATCAACTCCTTCTTTTTGTAGCCTTAACACAGCAATTATAGTTAGCTGGATGATATAGATTGTGGCATGGTGAATGTACTAGTACCCTCTAATCATATCTCCTCTTAGAAGCCCTGGTGTTCTGGGTTTGGTTTTGTTCCTTGTGTCTTGCTTTTATTTCTAATGCCCATTGTTGCAAGAAAGGAAATATGATTAAGGACTGAAGCCTCTCCATCTATGAATTAAGCATTTATGATTAATTAGTTCTGTAAATGTAACCTACTTGGAATTATGTAACTGAAAGAACGTGTAGAATAATGAGGCTATATTTGAGAAATGAAAATTGAAACCAATTTATGGTGATTTACTGACTAAAATATTTTGGTCATCTAGGAATGAGAAATACATAAATGTTTAATATACTTTGAGAATTTTATTCTACCTATAAAATTAATTTTTTATGTTTTAGTTGGTTTGATAATAGTAGAATATTTTTGAATGTCATTGCAATCAGGATGACATCAGACAATAACAATATGCCATTTTGTAATAGCTACTTTAGAATGCACTTCCACTCAGATAAAAACATCTAAAATTAATTTATTTTCTTTTTAATAGGAGTTACTTATACTCCAACTTTTTTCTTTGTTTCTTTTATTTTTTTAATTGACTATAATTGTACATGTTAAAGGGTTACATAGTGATGTTTTGATGCATATGATCTGTAATGAGCAAGTCCATTATCTCAAACATAAATCATTTCTTTGTGTTGAGAATATTCCAACTTTTTGTAAAAATTATTTTATTTCTGGCTTCAAACTGTTTTACTGGTGAATCTCTAATGGTTGACATGTTTAAAATTTTAAATTTATTGTTAGTCTCACCATGCAAAAGATTGCATCGAGTACCAGCACAGCAAGTATGACCACTACAGCATTTCTGTCTAATATTCATAAGATAGATTCTTTCCAAATGTGGACTTTCATGACTCCCTATTGACATTCTCTATGAATAATAAAAAGCCAAATTCTAACATCCTATCCAAATCTTCATGGAGCTAGGGGGTACGATATAGAAAGTACTGGCTTTGGAGTAAGACATAACTGTATTCAAATTATGGCCCTTTAACATTTAAGCTGTAGGACTTGGGGCTGGGTACGTAAGCTCTCTAAACTTCAATTTACTCAGCTATAAAATAGGTTAGAAAATCCAACATAAGGAATTTGTAGGATTTAAGTGAGCAGAATCATTTATTTGTGTTATA
Organism: Varecia variegata; assembly: GCA_028533085.1. Taxonomy (NCBI): domain Eukaryota; kingdom Metazoa; phylum Chordata; class Mammalia; order Primates; family Lemuridae; genus Varecia; species Varecia variegata. Next base: position 4,359 of record JAQIFY010001550.1, on the reverse strand, counting down.
TTCTATGTTATAACTATTTGAGAGGAGATTTAAAAAAATAAGTGACTCTCTGAAAGAAGCTTACTGTTGATATTTTTCTTGATCCAAAGTTTCACCTTGATTAAAAAACAATTTGATCTTTGAAGGCTCATGCCTGGCTGTTCAAGCTCCTAATTAGTCACCGTTGTTACCTTCCAGCTTTTGAACACTTCCCTTAACTGACATTAAATGTATTCTTTCTGTCAATTTCTGTTCCTACTATCATCACCACTATAAGTAAATGACTTTTCTTTTTTTGAGACAGAGTCTCATACTGTTGCCTGAGCTAGAGTGCCGTGGCGTCAGCCTAGCTCACAGCAACCTCAAACTCCTGGGCTCAGGCAATCCTACTGCCTCAGCCTCCCGAGTAGCTGGGACTACAGGTATGCACCAGCACGCCCGGCTAATTTTTTCTATATATTTTTAGTTGTCCAGCTAATTTCTTTCTACTTTTAGTACAGACGAGGTCTCGTTCTTGCTGAGGCTAGTCTCGAACTCCTGAGCTCGAGCGATACTCCCGCCTCGGCCTCCCAGAGTGCTAGGATTACAGGCGTGAGCCACCAAGCCCGGCCAAAGTAGATGACTTTTCTGATACCCTGTCCTCATACTTCTTTGAGCCCTACATTAATATTGGCTCTCATCTCAGCTCTACTTCATTTAGCCACTCTAATTGTCATACCTTGTCTTGTGTTATCAACTAAAATTCTGCTGCTGAAAGTACTATTTTGCCTCCAAATCACCATTCTCTAATAGCAATCTCTATTCTTTCACTTTGCTTGTACAGCTAAGTACAGCTTAGCTTGTACAGCTAAGATTCCATTTAATCTGTTTGTCATCTTATCAGGACCTCTAGTCCTTTGTCCCTTCTACTTTCTCCTAATCTGTCAACCTGTCTGTGTTCCCTTCTCTTTCCTTCTTCCTATACAACTTGAATTCCAAGGTCTACCATTTCAGCTGTTCTTTTGCCCATATCCCAAACTTCAGTCCCATTTTGAATCTTGTGATCTCCATAATATATATCTGTCACTTAAAATATTTTATAGAGCATTTATTAACTTTTCAAAACCTCAGTTTTCTTGTGGATAACATATGAGTGTGTGTGTGTGTGCGCGCATGTGTGTATGTGTGTGTATATATTGTGTGTGTGTGTGTATATATATATATATATATATATGTTTCTCCTACCTCACTAGATTATGGTAAAGATTAAATGAGTGACTGTGTAAACTGTTTAGCTTACCCTTTGACCCATGTGGAGAGATGTTGTGAAGAAAGGTAGCATGACATTTATAGATAGACCATGTTTGCGCTTAGACTGCTACATGCTGCTAGAGACACCAAGCCCGACAGATTTATATAATCTCACCAACATTATTTGGGTCACCAACCTCTGTAATGGGTCATTAAGATTGTCAGATAGTTCACCTCTGAGAAAATACATTTATGAGTCTTTAAAAGGTAGATATTTATGCATTTGAAATAACTGAAAAGTATGTTTAAATTTTAGAAATCTCCGAGAAGCAAGGGATAATGCTGTAGCTGAAAAGGACCGAGCAGTAATGGCTGAAAAGGATGCTTTAGAAAAACATGATCAGCTCCTAGACAGGTAAGCATCCTGAAAATAGAAATGTTAAAACTCTTTGCTTTTGTTCCTGTCACCTCTTCTTTTAGAACATGTATTTTTAATGGAAGTATAATTTTCGTTTCAATTGAAGTATAATTTATGTGCATTATTTTTGTAAGATGTAATTATTACATATATTGAAAACATGATATAGAACAGTTCAGCCACTCCAGAGAGTTTCATTATGCTCCTTTCAGTCTATCTACTCCTAAAGAAGAAACTCCTTTCTGATTTCTATCACCATGGTTTAGTTCTGCTCATCTTGGGCTAAAAATACTCTATGTACATACTCTTGTGTCTAGCTTCTTTCACTACACTTTGTTAATTGTATCAGTAGTTCATTCCTTAGTATTGCTGAGTATCAGCATTCTACATTGTATTATATTCACCTGTCAATGGACATTTTTGTTTTTTCTAGTTTGTAGCTATCATGAGTAAAGCTGCCATCAACATTTTATATAAGTTTTTTTAAGTGTATGCTTTTCTCTTGAGTGAATACCTAGGAGTGAAATTGCTAATCATAGGATAGATAAATGTTTTACTCTAAAATCCATCAAGCTTAACTCCAAATAGTTGTACCATTGATACTTCCCAGTTCATTTTTTGAAAATCTATATGTTCTAATGTATGTGTGTTGGAGGGAAGGCAAGAGAGAGAATTATTTGTCTTTAATTTGTTCATAGGAAAGGATATTTATTTTTAATAGCCTTGTTAAAAGGAAAATAACTGATGAGCATTAAAGTAAATATCATTAAACACCCTAAATTTTCAATGGTTTGACTATATGCAAAGTAAACAGAGTGGCTACCTTAACTTTTCATTTTGAAATAATTTCAGACAGAAAAGTTGCTAAAATCGTACAGAAAGTTTCTGTGTACCTTTCACATACTAATAAACTTTTGAAATTAAGCCCAATGGGTCTTTAAAATTGTTAAATGGAGACCTGCAGATTAAACTGTGACTTAAACAATAAAAATTTGAGGTAAGTCTTCATATAATTAACCTATTGTCAAAATCTTTTAGAATAGCTTGAATTCTTATACGTCTGAATTCACATCAACTTTATAAACTTGGTCCATGGAGGAATTTTAATAAATATAGTATTGAAGAAGTCATTCCTACAATGTAGAAGTATGTCTTATTCTAAAGGTCATGTTATAAAATCAATTTATAAACCAGCTATTTATTAGAGTTCTGTTAACATCTCTTATTTTTTATCTTTTATTATGTATAACCCTTCCATTTAGAAATCTATATGGTGTCCACTGAAGATTTATTTGACTTTTTGTTAATGTTAGCTTTGAACGTGTATTTCTATGGATGAATATATTTAGAGACGGCTCTAGGATAAGATTTATGGGCAAACTAACAAGGTTTCAAAGAAAACAGCAGATTTTAGCTAGTAAATGAGAAATTACATTCAGACCAAATTTCATAACTTGCTAGCTTTTGTATGTTTTTTGTGAAGTTGGAGAGATTAAATCTGATCATAAAATTGGCCAATTATATTTATAATAAGTGCTATAATATCCTACACTCTGATACCTGTATCCGTCCTATCCTACTTGTCCATACATTAGCAGCTGGTATTTATCCTTAAGGCTATGGGATACTTCAGTCTCTAAAAGTGTATTCTAAATCATTAAGGATTCAATTATTTAATGTTTATGAAGCACTTAGAACAGTGCCTTGCACATAATAAATACTATAGAAATGTTTGCTATGATTACTATTATTGTAGAATATTTTGTTCAATATAGTCCTGTTATGAAACTTTACTAAGTGAATTTTTTTTCTTCAAAAGTTAATGATGTCTTTCCAATGCGTTTTCCACTAGAATATTGGATAAACTGGAACACGTCATTTCCAAACTGCCAGATGAGAGGAATTTCGTTTATTCTTAATTCCTTGAGGTGACAGTAAAACCTTACTTATACAGAGCCTAATTTTCAGCCAACCTTAAATATTTATGATAGTTTTAAAATCAAGACTAGGAAAAAAAGAGAGTGGTTCTAGACATACTAGAAATAACCTTTGGACAGCAGGTAGTGTTAATGCTTATGACTTTAAAGGACATTACAGAATGAAAGATTTATGAACAAATGAATGAGAATAATGTCTGGGAATCTAAAGCTCAAAATAAGCTTGGGCTTTAGCAAAATGCTTAAAACACCTAAAGGTACCTATCTGGTTTTTGAGATATATTATCAATAAGTGAAGGGAAAAATCCCCTGCTTAGGGGTGCGTGCCTGTGGTCCCAGTCACTTTGGTGGCCAAGCCAGGAGGATCGCTTGAGCCCAGGAGGTCAAGGCTGCAGTGAGCTATGATCATGCTACTGCACTCCAGCCTGGGTGACAGAACAAGACTCCATCTCTTAAAAAAAAAAAAAAAAAAAAGGCCGGGCGCGGTGGCTCACGCCTATAATCCTAGCACTCTGGGAGGCCTAGGCAGGTGGATCGTTTGAGCTCAGGAGTTCGAGACCAGCCTGAGCAAGAGCGAGACCCCGTCTCTACTAAAAATAGAAAGAAATGATCTGGCCAACCAAAAATATACATAGAAAAAATTAGCCGGGCATGGTGGTGCATGCCTGTAGTCCCAGCTACTCGGGAGGCTGAGGCAGGAGGATCGCTTAAGCCCAGGAGTTTGAGGTTGCTGTGAGCTAGGCTGACGCCACGGCACTCACTCTAGCCCAGGCAACAAAGCGAGACTTTGTCTCA
>JAQIFY010000155.1:32791-65664 GCA_028533085.1 Varecia variegata | reverse complement strand
GAAGAATGAATGATGAAAATTTGAAGATACACACGATGGAATATTATTCAGCCCTATAAAGGAAAAACATTCTGCCATTTGTGAAAAGAGGGATGAAACAGGAGGGCATTACGTTAAGTGAAATAAACTAGTAACAGAAAGACAAATACTTCATAAATCCACTGAGATGGGGTATCTTAAATAGCCCAGCTCATATAAACGGAAAGTAGAGTGGTGGTTATGAGAGGATGGGACGAGGGGGAAAGGAGGACTTGTTGTTCAACAGATATCAAATATCAGTCATGCAGATGAAAAAGTTCTAGATCTCTGGGACTTATTTGTCTTGTATAACTGATACTTTGTACCCCTTGACTAGCATAGTGCCTAGAGTTAACATATTATATTGTATACTTAAAAATTTGCTAAGAGTATAAACCTTATGTTAGGTATTCTCATCACACATAATAATAACAGTAATAATAATAAATAAGGAAGGTGGAAGACAACTCTCAGAGGTGATGTATAGGTTTATGGCATAGATTATAGTCATAATTTCATAGGAATATACCTATCCCCAAACTTATTAAGTGGTGTATATAAAATACGGACTTTTTAAAATTGGATATTGACAAATTATAATTATATATGTTTATGGGATATAAAGTGATGCTATGATATTTGTACACAATTTGGAATGGTTGAATTAAGCTAATGAATATATCCACCACCTCAAATACTAATCATTTACTGCTTCTGTCTTATTGAAACATTGTACCCTTTGACTTTTTGTGTGCCATTCATACTTTAAGTAAAGTAGTTAAAAAAAGAAAAAGTTACACAGATGTGTCATACAACATTGTGCTTATAGTTAACAATACTGTATTGTATACTTAAAAATTTGCTGAAAGAGTAGATACCATATTATGTGTTTTTTTCACATTAAAAAAAAAGAAATTTGTGTTTCATAATGAAACTGTATGATATAGGTAAAAATTTTTAGGAATGTTCATGACAGTGTATTTTGAAAGCATGTGCATGGCCACTGTGGCTGAAGAGCAGTGAGAGCAGTGTGTGGCAGAGATAAGGTCGCAGAAAGATCCAGAAGCCAGATACTGTGGGGCTTTATGTTGGCCCTGGGGAAAAAGTGGTGGGAAGTTTCTGGAAGTATAATAACAAAGAGTGACATGATCTGATTTTTTCACTGTATTTTCTTTAGTTCACTATCCCTTGATTAAAGATTTAAGTGAGAGTTTCAATATAGAGTTGCGTATATATACACATGCACACACAGCCCTTCAAAAAGTAGTGTTTGATGTTGAAGTGAGAATCACTGTGGAGTTGTTTTTTCTTAAGGGATACAAAAGAGAATTTCTCCACTGAATTTTAGCTTTTTTTTTTTGTACTTCTTAATCTTCATTTTAGACACAGAAGGGCTTGAAGCAATCACTATGTTTTTTTCAAGAAATCATACAAATTCAGGTCCTTTAATGATCCAACCAACAGCTGGCTTATTGCAAATTGTCCCTGTATCATCTCTTGAACAACAATTGATTCTGGCCCAATTGTTACTTCACAATTCACTCTGAATTGGATGAAGATAAACTTTCAGCTCCTGAAACTATATTATTTCCTCCTGTCAGGAAAATTATCTGGGATGTTTCTTTAGTGTAATTTCAAGCTTGCAACTTTTATAGAATTTATATTGAATGGGCTGTTTTACAATTGTGTAAAAACAATTATTAACTTGCAGATTTTTATCAGGTAGAGATGCAAATAATTTATTTCTGGTAGAACAGATAAACTCTGAGGTTAGGGTTTTTGGCTCTTCTGGACATTAGCTATATATATATATATATATATATATATATATATATATACCAGCACCCTAACCTAACAATTCTTTGTTAAATTTTCTGTATACATTTAGTCTCTTAAGTACTCTTTGAACTGGTAATAACTCTTACAGGTTCTTACTGTTTCTTTTCTTAATTAATGGAATAAAATGTTTGACATATACATTCTATATTTGTATGAATTTATGATTTTGCATTTTCAAAATTATACTTTAATAGCTCCCTGATCCCCTTTTTCATGATCAAAGTTCTAGTTCCTTCTTACCTCCCCCAAGAAACATCCTCAGGTGTCAGAAATACTTAAAATACAATGTCAGATTCAAAACCTTCTATTTTTAAGGGAAAATAAAATCACAGTTCATTACAATTTATAAGAACATAGGAAATATCAGTGAAACCAGTATATTCCAAAACTGGTTATTGCTATGGAATATATCAGGGATATCCTATCTGGAAGATGATTAGATGTTTATTATAATGATTATTATTATTTTAACCATCAGGTGCTACTGTTAGTATTATACAGACAGGAAAAGTTCATTAAGTTGCCAGTATGAAGACATGGTATTATATTAATAACATAGTCGGGCATACTCTTTGCTGTAAAAGAGGCAGAATACAGCAATGAGGAAAGTAACGAACTTGCTTCAATACTAGCTAAAGAAACTGCCATTACTGGGGAGTGAATAGATCTTCTTTGTAAGGAGTTTGTAATCCACTGAATTCCCCTTGGAGCACAACTAATTGGACTAACAAGGTAGAGCCCACATAAAGGAAAATTACCTAAAAGAATATTGATTACATAGAATTGCATATTTATAGCAGTAAACCTTAAAATTGAATGTTCACAGGTCCATTGACTATTTAATTAAAAAGCAGCTTCCTAGGATTTAGCCCAAGAAAATTTCTTCCAGTAAATCTAGGATGTGATCCAGAAACTTGTATCTGCATTACCAACCCCTGATTAATTAGATGCAGGTGTCATAGCTAATACTTCAATGCTAAGGTACCTAAGACAACACTGATTCTATTTCATGTGACCTTGAGTAAGTCATCTACGTTATTAGTGTGGGTAATATGAATAATATGGTTGACCTGAAATATATCTAATCTATTTATATTTGTATAAATATCTGTCTATTTATATACCTATCTATCTACTGACCTATTCCTGTTTCAAATACCTGCATCGTTCTGATGAGAATAACTTATGGGTCTTCTTTCTTTGATTTTCTGTGTAGTCAGACTATTTAATCTTGTCCACTTTTATTAATACTTCTGTCTGGTATGTTATGGTTATTTAGAGGGGAAGAATAAGTGTTCATGCTCATATTTATAAAATGTTTAATACCTATCTCAAAACCCACTGCTTTTCTGAACACTTTCACTCAACAAAACTTATCCTCTATTGCCATTGGCATGTAACCATGAGTCTTTAAATACATCAGATTGTTATTATAATGGATGTTTCTGAACTTTTTTTAAATCTGAATAATAATTGTTGGTATAAACACACACCCATCCATGCACAAAGGAAACTCTATCAGGAATATCAAACATGTCAAGATAGGCCATTGATTATGCTAGGGGGAAAAAAAAAACAAAGCTTTTTACCAACTGTACCCAGAAAACTGGTGTAGAAAAAAGCAGTACTCCTAAGAAAATTATTTAATGTATCAATTTATGTATTTAAATTAACAAGATGTTAAACTAAATCTCAAACTAGAATATATTTTATATATACCATAGTTGTACCTGTTATGCTATCAGCCACCTCCTTTAAGTTAATACTATTAGAACTGCACTTAGAAATTCCCAATGCATTTTTACTTTTGTTATCTTATTTGGTCCTCACAACAATCCTGTGAGGAAAAGAGGGCAGGTGTGTTTCTCCTTAGTTTACAGGCAAGGTTAATTTAATTCAGGGAGGCTGAGTGACTCTGCTTAGTTCACAAAGTTAATTAGCCTGCAAAGGCCAGAGCCATGGTAGGACTGAAAACATTTTAAGCCAACATCAGAATGATTCTCACCATGACAAAGAAGCAGTGGGACTAGTGAAAAAGTGAACTTTTCATTCATTTATTGCATCATTTATAATTGAGCCACTATGCTATGTCAAACCCTAGGTATACAACAATGAACAACAGAGATAAGTTTTCTGCTTTCAAGGAGATTATATTTTAGACAGCCAACAAATCAACATAGAGTGTATTTTCAAGTAGTAATAAATTTATTAAAACAAATAAAGGAAGAAATGGAGATAAGTGATAGAATTGGGGTAGCTGAGTGGAGATAAGATAATCAATACTCACTTCTGGGATAAAGTGATATTTGAGAAGAGAGTTAATTTGAAAGAGTTGTCTTCATGATCTGAGATTCGTTCTTTTGCCTGTTTTATTTTTAAAACTTTCCAGTGTGTTTTGTATATCTTTAACGAATTATTCATTTTCAGAAGTTCTATTTGGTTTTTATTATTTGTCAATCTCTTCAGTGAATTTTTCGTTCATTTCCTGAATTGTTATTCTGGTTTCTTTGTGTGGATTTTCCATCTTCCCTTGAATTTCATTGAGCTTCCTGACAATCCATATTTAGAATTCTTTATCTGTCATTTCAATATTTTCATTTTGGTTGGTATCCATAGCTACAGAATTGGTTTTCCCCATTGGGGGTGTCCTTTCACTCTGATTTTTCATACTTCCAGAGTTCTTTTGCTGATTCCTTCTCATTCAGAGAAGCTGTGGCTTCTTATTTTAGGATTTTCTTTTATTTAGATAGGGCTTTTCCCACCCTGCTTGTAAGGGTGTGTCTGTAGCATATGTTGGGTAAGAACCTTTGGCTTTGCTTGCCAGTCTAGGTTCTGGATGGATGCCTTGGTTATAGATATCCTTAGTATGTAGGTTTTCTCAGTCGCTAGTTGTTTGTGGGCTGTAGCAATGGTGAGCTATATGTGGGCAGATTCCCTGTCTCGCAATACGGGAGGAAAATACAAAACAAAACAAAACAAAAATCTAGCAATTCCATACCTCTCAGCTCATTTAGTTAAGAGATGACAAAGGTTGGAAGCTAGAAATAAGCACAGTATTTAGAATATTATGAAGAGAAATCATTGGAGTTAAGAATGGTCTTGCTTAAAAATGTTTGCATCTTTTGAGCAAATTTTTCATAGATACTACCACTTGAACTAAATGGAATTTTCATATTTATTGGAAAAAGATACTGACTTAATTCAGTATTACTATTCAAAAAATAAAAAAGAAAGAAACTGGCAAAATTAGGGAGAAGAAGAAAAAGCATAAGATGGAAGACTAGATGCTTAACTAAACACTGAATTAATCCAGTTGTGGAGCCTTAGTATATTGTTACACTCATAGACAGTGTAAGACTTGTGGGTTCTCATATAGATTAACCACAAACTGTTCAGGTAACCTTAGGTAAATCACATTTCATCGAATCTTAATTTTTCCATCTGTAAATTGAAAGAATTAAATGTGCTATAATCTATAGTGCCATCTAGCTTGCAATTATGTAATTATACTAAAAAATTACTGAATATACACTAAAAGTGAATATTTTGGTAGGTGACAAAATTAATACAAAATGGACATGTCAACTAATCACAAATTGCTAATAATCTAAGGCAACAGGAGAAGTCTTCTAAAATTAACTAAGTAAACCTGATACAGTAAGCACATAAGCTGTGATACTGGCTGTCATAATGTTATAAACCAAGTACTCTGGAGACACAAGAAAAGGAGCCATTATGTGTTTGTTGGTGGGCATTAAGGTGTGAACAGTCACAGAGTTATGGACCAGATGGAACTTAGTACTGTATTAGTACATAATTCATTTGGCCTTCTCCTTATTATACATATTTGTAGGCTTTATATTTCCAATTTTATTCACTTTAATAAATTAACCCTCATTTCCAATATAAAATAAAATTAGAGTGATATTATGGCATATTCTAAATTTGGATATCCAGTGAGAAAGCAACCAATTGATCTGAAGACCTTGGAAGCTATATTATCAATTCTGCAATATCTGGAGGTGAGCCTGCTTCTTGTAAAATGCCAGTTATGCCAATGTTGCATATGAAGTCAACCAGTTCATATGGCTCGATTAAGTATTGCCCAAAGTAACAACGGTATGTGGTCTCTGTCCAGGTCAACAAGGTGTAAATAGCCTGGGGATTTTTAAAACTTTATTTTTAACCAAATGTCTCCCAACAATTCATTCAAGGCTGCAGATGTCACATAATAAGCATGCAAAAATAACATGCAACGATTTTACAAATCTCTGCCAAATTCAGTTATAACTTGAAAAAGCTGGCAGAAGTTTCTCTGCTCTAGGAGTTATTACTTTCTACACATTCTTTCCTCCCATTGTCCACAGGCAATGCCATTCTGTTGAGTAAACTCCCCCTAGACAGAGACAGGCAAGCAAGTGTAACAACAGAAAACTAAACAGGGCTCCATATGCTAAGTAAAGCTGAAGTCATTGTTGCCTTTCATTTCCTCAGTACATGAAGAAAAATTAAATGGCTTTTACCTCTAGGAGTTGGAAACTTTGCAAATACCATTTAAATTGACCATTGAGTCTTAATCCTTAAAATAAAATGCACAATTTGTTTAATTGTAGATATGCTATTAAAGAATATGAGGAGCATTTACAAGCTGGAGGATATCGGATGGGGGAAGGTATATTCTTTTCTTCCTTCATGTGACTTTAATGTTATAATTTTTAGCAAACAGCTGAAAATAACAAGTCATTCTGAAGTAATTTAAACATACTTTGAACAGAAAATTTAATATTTCCCTAAGCTCTTGGTGATCCCTTTCAAATTTTCTACATCTATTAAAAAGAATTAAAGGACCAAGGCTAATTCCTATATTCCTTGAAGAGGGTACAAGCAGCGTGTGGAACCTACGAATGTGTCTATGGATGAGCGTGATCCCTGACACCATCCTGGGAACCGTGTCCATGGTTCACACGTCTTTAACATTAAAACTCTAGCCTATAATTCTTATGAGAAATAATTAATAATGAAAACCATGATGTGTATAATTATTATAATAAACTTGAAAATCATCAATGTCAATACTTCTTAAAGTGTAAACTTTTAAAGAAGAATAAACTATATAAGATGTTTTAGATTCCTGGGCCCTGCCTAAGGCCTGCCCACATCCTGAAAAGAAAGAATGGAACCTGCAGATATGCTTTTTAAAAATGTGTTTGTTAGGGGAATTTTAAGCACCAAAATGTTTGAGAACCATGATTTGATATTCTATAGATGAGAAATTCAGAATATTGAAGCCATTTATCTAAGACACAATTGAGAATCAGCAAAAGTAGGATTAAAATTTGTCTTCCTGATGTGCACAGAGATCACACAGAGAGAGGAGGGGAGAAAGAGAGAGAGAGAAGGAGGCAGACTCTTGTCAACAGCCAGGCGGGGGAACTAAGAGTGAGATCTCACTCACTCCCCTGAGAATGGCACCAAGCTTTTCATGAGGGATCCACCCCCATGATCCAAACATCTCCCACTAGACCCCACCTCCAACAACGGAGCTCAAATTTCAACATGAGACTGAACAAACCATATCCAAACCAAAGCGGACGGTCATAGGGTCCTAGAACTGAAAGGGTATGTCATTTTCTAGTGGCCTCCCCCTTCACCAAAGTTTCCATGCCTGAAAACATCGCTTAGCACTGCTTTTCATTATTTGGTACTACATTCTCTTATTACGGACCTTCCACGTACCTCTGCTCTCAAGAAAGTAACATAATATATAAAAGTAAAAATTAAAAAAAAATAAGTTAGCCGATATACTCACTCAAAACAACTATCTGAGTTTTATATTATAACATATGAAATCATATTATAACATAGTGATCATAAACAAAATGTAGAAACCAAACACCTACTATGGGACAGGGACTAAGCAAACTCATTTCATTTAATCTCCCTACCCTCAAGTGTTTTATTGGAACCTATCCTCTCTCATCCATTAAAAGATAAAGAAATTGAGGCTTCTTTATTTAGTTTTTTTTTCCCTCTGAGCTCTTATTTTTTCTACTATATGTATACCATTGAGTATTTCTTTGAGTATTTTCATAGCTTAACCACTATGAGTTAGCATAGAGCAAGGGGAAATGCAAGAAAACCTCCTTTATTCATTAACTCTGTGTCTCCCTGCCTGGAATCTCTCTGGTCCCTATTACTTTGTTATGAACAGAGCTTCAGTTTTCTTGCCTTGTAGGAAAATGCAAACTCTGCTTTATGATTACTCCAGAGACAAATTTCCTTGTTCAATTCCCAGAACTGTCATTTCTAATATGAGGCTTTAGGCACATTTCCTAATCTCTTTATGTATCTATTGTCTCGTAAGACATACTGGGGTGGTTGTGAGGCACAGAGGAGACACTTTGTGTAGAACAAAATGCTGAATAGAATAATGCATCGTGCAAGCACATAAGGGTTATAGTGTTGCCAGTACCGTTATTACAGTTAACATCACACTTGTGACCTTGAACACATTGCTTATTTGAGCTTGAGTTTCTTGTATCTTAGAAAAACAAAATAGCATTTCTTTTATGGTTGTGTGAAGATAAAGGGAAATTAAATAATATGACCTATTTAAGATATCCAGCAAAATACCTGGGAAAGAGTAGACACCTATATGGTTATTTGCCCCTGCTTCAGATGCCTTGGGGTTCTTCTTTTTACCCTATTACACTTTTTATTAATGTAAGGATCAATATGAATATGCTACTCTGTTGTGATCAATACAAAATAAGTAAGTCATCTGTGATCCCACCCTGGAAGTATCATCCTATACCTAAACTTGATTTTGGTTAAGTGATAAAAGATGATTCTCACGGTTAGGTTATAAAAGATATGTAACTCATGCCAGCTTTTTGATCAGTCTCACTACCTCGCAATACAACATAACATACATGAAATTACACAACGGATGAAGGGTCTGGGATCGATCCCACCTACCTGCTATCAAAAGTCATCCCATAGTCTATCATGTCCACCTACAACCCCACCATTTAGGAGTCTTATTACAGCTTTGACCTTTGTAAAATGCAAATATATCAGTACTAGGAGTATCTAATACTGAATATTGTGCTAGGATAGATTTGTTTATCTAAAATGGTATATCTGAAATATTGTTCAACAGATCCTCTGAATCAGAATCACCTGGGGTGTGTGACAGTGGAGACAGGTTGCTAAAATGAGGACTTCTGACTAGTACATATCTCTTTAATTTGGAATTTCCTGAGAAATTGCTTGGGTGATTTTCATTTTTAAAACATTTTCCAGTGGTACTTATGTTCATCTGCATTTAAGGACAATCGATTATGATTGTTTAACCTCATCAAGCACATCCTTTTGTCCTGGATAACTTAAAAAAAATATATATATGCACTGACTCCACCCACAGAGATTCTGATTGAATTATTCTGGAATTGCTCCTGAACATCACTATATTGTAAAAGTCCCCCAGGTGATACTACTACACAGCCAGAGAGAAATAAGGACTACTGACCCCAGCGTCCCAAACAGTCAACACAATCCCCATCGATACATTTTCTTATATATGGCTTATTTCATTAATTTCATGCCTTAAGCATATTTGATATTTCAGGCTCTGAATTTTAAACATTCCCTACACAAGAAGGTATAGATTCCTGGAAGTAGAGATACGAAAAACAGGCAGCTTACCAGGGCATGGTTAGAGAGAGAACTTCTACATGGTATTGGTGAAATGACTCAGAGTGGGATTAGAGAACTTGGTGATGGGAGAGGAGATAAGATAAAGGACGGAAAGACATCTGACAGAAAGAGAAAGTGAATGGGGGAGAAAATTGCAATTTGGAACAAGCCCCACCATTTATGCTTAAAGTGGAAACTGAAAATCATTTAACATAGCCCTAACAGATAGCAAATAGCTTCTAAGGTGTTACCTCTTGCCAGAATCACAATTAGTATTTTTACACATTTTTCGAAGTTTCACAAAAATAGGAAAAAACACAAACACATCTTCCCTAAATAGTAATAGCTATATAATTTTGGGTGCCCAATATAAAACTAACATAAGAGGACCCCTTGTATAAAAAACAGGTAAAAACTGCTGTTAAAAAGTACTGTTGTGAGGTATCACAAGAATGGAAAAACATGCACCACATGTACTCGCCATCAAACTGGTACTAATTAATCAGCACTAAGGTGCTCACATGGTAGTAATAGCGGGTGCCCGTCAGGCAGGGCGGGTGGGGGGTGGGGGATATAGGGGGTGGGAGGGTAAACCCACAGCTAATGGAAACGGGGCACACTGTATGGGGGAAGGACACGCTTGTAGCCCTGGCTTGAGGGAGGCAAACGCATTTCATGTAACGAAAATGTTTGTACCACCATAATATCCTGACTTAAAAAAATAATAATAAAAAATAAAAAGTACTGTGGGTCAAACACAATACATCTAAAAAAAAAGTACTGTTGAAGGTACTATATATAATGCTTTTCCTTTATTTATGATCTCTATCTCAACCTGGCGTGGTGATTTTTGCTATTATTTTTCTTTTTTTTTCTTTTGATGTTTTAAGATTAAAATTTTAAATGTTAAGATAATTGTAGATCCACATGCAAGTATAAGAAATAATACAGAAATATCATGTATGCTTTACCCAATACCTGCCAATGGTAACATCTTGCAAAACTATAGTACACTGTTGCAACTAGGATATTAAATTGATCCAATCAAAGTACAGAACATTTCCATCATCATAAAGATTCCTCATATTGGCCTTTTACAGTAATATGCACTTTCTTTTCAAACTTACCCCTCCCAGTACTTAACCCCTGGCAACCACTAATCGGGACCCCATTGCTATAATCTTATTACTTTATGCATGTTAGGTAAGTGGAAACACAGTCTATAGACTTTTAAGATTGATTTTTTTTTCATTCAACATAATTCCCTGGATGTCAATCCAAGTTGTGTATCAATAGTTCAGAACTATTGTTTAGAAATACTGTTTAGAACTCAGTTATATTCCATGATATGAATATACCAAGGTTTATTTAGCCATTTAGCCATTAAAGGACATTTGTGCTGTTTCATTTTTTGCAATTATAAATAAACTGCTAAGACCACTTATGGACAGGATTTTGTGTGAGTTTAAGTTTTCATTTCTCTGAGATAAATGTCAAGGGGCATAAATGATTGATCATAAGGTAATTGCACTTATAGGTTTTTAAAAAACTACCAAGCAGTTTCCCAAGTGGCTTTCATTTTAAATTACCACCACCATTATATGTGTCATCAAATTTCTCCATAACCTTGCCAGCATTTGGTGTTGTCCCTAGGTTCCTTTTTAAAAAGAAAAATTGCTATCTTAGCCCTTGTGATAGGTGTGCAGTCATATATCATTATTGTTTTAATTTGCATTTCATCAATGGCTAAAGATGTTTAGCATCTTTTCATGTGCTTATTTGCCATCTCTATATCCTCTTTCTTGGAAGGTCTGTTCTTTTCATTTACCCATTTTCAAATTGGATGGTTTAGGTTTTTACTGTTGAGTTTTGAGAGTCCTGTCTTCTAGATAGTAATTTTCAATTAAATATGTGGTTTGCAAATATTAATATTTTCCATCAGACTTTAACTTGTCCTTTCATCCTCTTTTAACAAGGTCTTTCATAAAGTGAACATTTTTAATTTTGATGAAGTTCAATTTATCAATTTTTCTTTTTATGGATTGCACTTATGGTGTCAAGCATATGAACTCTGATTCCAAAGATATTGTTCTGGTTCTTGTTATGATGAGTGTTATTTTTATTGGACAGTGGATATTTGGGCTTTATGATATGAGACTCTGGATTTTATGTAAACCTTCCATTTTGCTGGCTTCTCACTCTGTTTTAGCAAGGAAGAGGGGACTGATATCTCATTACCTCTATGTGGGAATAAAAGTACAGGTTCCCCACTTGGTCTTTGCAAACATCTGATGTGGCAAGGGGTTCCTTGTTACTGCTTGGTGGGAGCAGCAGTTCAGGCTGTTTGCTAGGTCTCTACTGATGCCCCTCTGCCTGAGAGATGTAGAAATGCCTTAATATTCCCACGTTGCCTCCATTGACACCACGAGAGGTAGCCTTGTTACCAGTAGGAGGTTGTAAAAATTTGAAATCTGCACTAGGCCAACAATGACATCAGCACCAGTGGTTGTGCAGGAGGAAAACTCATTATTCTCAGCTGGGTTGTAAGTCTGGGCTCCCTAGTAAGCCTTTATTGGCATATGTGGGCATGGGGACTCAGCTATTTCTGTAGTATCTGGATGGAATAAGGAACTTATTGCATAAAATTTTCTATCTATCTTGCTAGGCTGTCTCTTATCTGGTATTTTGAATGGAAATCTGGCTTTATTGACCTTTTTATTTTTTAGGTTGCTGGCTTTTTTTTTTTTTTTTTTTTTTTTTTTTTTTTAGCTCAGTCTGTGATACATAAGGCAAAACAAAAACCCAGGCAACTCACCATCATGTCATTCCCCAGTTCCTAAAATTCCTAGCTCTTCTGCCTTTTGTTTCCATGTTTAAAGAGTCTTACTATGTTTGTTTTATACGTAATGTTTAGAAATTTCAACTTAACTTGTGGAAGGAATAAAGCAAAGCACATCTACTCCTTCTTCCTCCTTCTCCATGTGCTTTTTCCCCCCTAAAATCTGCTATTTAAGGTTCGTCTAAATAAATAAAAATTAAAGTTTAAATTAACATAAATGTTATGTTCATTTTGATTGTGGAATACAACTCTAAGAACATTTAGCTTGTATACAGAATCACCAGAATTATACCTTTTATATTTTGTAGCTTGCACATGCCTATGTATCTCATTTTTTCGAGGATGAAATGTTGGAGAAAATGAACTTAATTGTTCTTATTTAATTCTTGATAAATGCACATTCTACCAACATGCTCTACTTTCGGCTTATGATAAGTAAGGGAAGATGCAAAGGAAAATGACTGCGCATTGCCCTATCTTTCCCTTTCCTTCTATGTCCTCATTTTAAGCCTAAGTGATTGATTGGCTATTTCAAAGGAGTGTAATGAGTAAGAAAGACTATGACAGGATTCCCTACATGTTTGCATATTTTAGAAAACCTTTGCCTCCTTTTTGTGTTTGATGCATATTCTTGTTTGAGTGGAAATCGTGGACTTTCAGGGCTGTCAATGACCCTTCTTACAGCCATAGATGTGAGAAGCTTACCTTGTACTCAGTTTGACTTTTGCTGAAGTTTCATACATGGGACAACCAGAACTATATGCTTATGGACCATCACAAATGAGCCTGTAAAGAATGGTGCATATTGCAAATACGCCTTTTCCTGACACACATGCTCTATAATTTCATTGAATTTCACTTATAAAACAAAGACAAATTATTACAATTTTAAGACAGTGACTACACAAGCATGAAGCTCTTCTCAGCGAGAGCCCTGTGCAAGGGCACAGATTGCATATGAACAAAGCTGTCCTTCTCCCTAAAATCAAAGATCTGACCATATCACCTAATTGCACACAAACTTTGACAAATATTGGCTTTCTCCATAATTAGTCCAAACTCCTTAGCTTGCATTTTAAGGTCCTCTACAAACAAGTCAATATCTATTTTTCCTGGGCTCATTTCACATTCTGTACCCTCAAGCACTCTATACTCTAGACATATCGAATGTAATCCTGAAATCTCTGGCCTCTGCATGTTTGCTCACACTGTCAAAGACATGCCCACCTTGCAAAGTACAGCAGCCATGTTGTCTTGTTTGAAGTCTTTCCGTCTTCCTCTTTATCTTTCCACATAGAAATAAATCACACCTTCAGTTAACAGTGCTTCAGTAGTACATTTTTCACCTATATTTTATTAACCTTTTTATATTCTACCTTGCATTATTGGTGTGCTTATGTAAATATCTGAAATTCAATGACAAGATCCCTGATCCATTCATTTTTTTTTAAATCCTTTTTGGCAGCCAACATAAGAAAAAGAGTCTGACTTGGTCAATTTATTTTTGTTCTCTATCTCAATTCCTTAGATGTAATCTTATTTCCTTTTGAGTATCAACAGCTTCTTGTGGACTCTTTGAGAAATTTGTCAACTGCAAAGACACTCTAGTTCTGAATCTATTCAATGTGGTCATCACTATTTGCTCCTTCTCAAATCTAAGCAGGGTAGACCTATAAGCTTGTATCTGACAAAGTTCAATAATTAAAACTATGGTATTTACATTGTGTAAAAAAAACCAGGGTTTAGCTTCACATGTAAAAAAAAAATCCTTTTTCATTATTATTCCTTGGTAAAAATGTTTCTTTGTTTTAATGTGATATAGTATGATGCCTCTGTAACCAATGTTGTATTTACTTTCTGGGGAGAATACTAGAGAATCACATCGTGCTTTGTTTATATTTCAACAGCAGCACGCATGCAGTGGATGTAAGAATGAGCAGGTTTCTCAGCCTCCTTGTCACTCACTCATCTCTGAGAGCTCATATTCACAAAGCCCTAAAAGTCTGGTTCCACTTTCTAAAGGAACGCCTGCACACTTCACATCCCAAAAGTATTCACTTTCTCATACTTGAAGGTACAATGTTTAGGCACTTTACATTATATATGAATGGCATGTTTCATGGTGGCATACATAAGCATTATACAAATGTTTATGTCACTGTTTTCACACTGAGTGCCATTAAGCCCTTTTTAAAATTAATCTTACATCTCGAGAGTCAAACACAATGGTACTTGGGTTTCCTTTCTGTGTGAATTTAAACTGAGAGTTCTCATTGTTTCCAGCATGCTGTAAAGATTTGAGAAAAGAAAATGAAAAAAGTAATGAGTGAAATATAGAATTAGCTTAATCACATATATGTGGTTGATGTAAAATATAATTCAATTGCAACATTGTAAAGACTAAAGTATGTTTTATATATCACAGACATTGAACAGTGCTCATTTTAAATTAAATCATAACATTTTCATTCAAATTAGAACCACTGATGCTTGATGAAATTATATTCCAAATGAGATTGTTGGATTATTTGTGTAAATATTTTTATCCCAAGGTTTTCTGTTCTTTTCTCATTGTTGTAACCTCCAAATGCCTAGAACATTATAAATGCTCAAATAATTTTGTAACTAGGGATAGAATAATGTGTAGTCTCTCATGTAAATATACATAAAGGATCACACTTACACTTTACTAACAAATCAATCTATGATTTACATTTCAGCTTTGTCCAGATGAGAGTATGTTATAGCCAATGAATAGTAATACCTCTATATCTTGGCAGGTCTAGTCCCATGGTGAAAATATGTGTATCAGACTTGTACAGCTTGACAAAAGCCATTGAGATTTCCCAAATTTGATAGCTCTCATACCATGTACACACAATAAAACTTTTTATAAGAATATAATTAATTCAAATGGAAGAATGCATTAATTACATGGATCATTTTGTTTCATATATAGTTATGTTCCAAGTTTTTATATTGCAATATGAAAAAAAAACATGCTATTTTCTAAGTGCTGTACTGATTGAAAACTTTTTTTATTTTATTTTTTCCCTTAGTATTTTATTTTATTTTATTTTTTATTTCAGCATATTGCAGGGGTACAAATGTTTAGGTTACATATATTGCCTTTGCCCCACCTGACTCAGAGCTTCAGGCATGTCCATCCCCCAGATGGTGCGTACCGCATCCATTAGGTGTGTATATATATATACCCATTCATTCCTCCCCCCCTCCTATCTGCCCAACACCTGATAAAAGTTATTACTATATGTGCACTTACGTGTTGATCAGTTAATACCAATTTGATGGTGAGTACATGTGGTGCTTGTTTTTCCATTCTTGTGATACTTCACTTAAGTAGAATGGGCTTCAGTTGCATCTAGGATAATACAAGAGGTGCTAGATCACCATTGTTTTTTGGGGCTGAGGAGAACTCCATGGTATACATATACCACATAATCCACCCATGTATTGATGGGCTCTTGGGTTGTTTCCACATCGTTGCAATTGTGAATTGTGCTGCTATAAACATTCAAGTGAAGATGTCTTTTTTAGAGAATGTCTTTTGTTCTTTTGGGTAGATGCCCAGTAATGGAATTGCTGGATCAAATGGTAGGTCTACTTGTAGTTCTTTGAGGTGTCTCCATAATACTTTCCACAGAGGTTGTACTATTTTGCAGTCCCACCAGCAGTGTATGAGTGTTTGTATCTCTCTGGATCCACACCAACATTTATTGTTCTGGGACTTTTTGATAAAGAGCATTCTCCCTGGAGATAAGTGATATCTCATTGTGGTTTTGATTTGCATCTCCCTGATGATTAGAGATGTTGGGCATTTTTTCACGTATTTGTTGGCTATTAGTCTGTCTTCTTTTGAAAAGTTTCTGTTCATGTCCTTTGCCCACTTTTTGATAGGGCTGTTTAATTTTTTCTTGCTGATTTTCCTGAGTTCTACATAAATTCTAGTTATTGGCCCTTTATCGGATGTATAACATGTGGATATTTTCTCCCATTCTGTAGGTTGTCTGTTTGCTATCATGATAGTTTCCTTGGCTGTGCAGAAGCTTTTTAATTTGATCAGGTCCCATTTATTTATTTTTGCTGCTGCTGTGATTGCCTTTGGGGTCTTCTTCATAAATTCTTTGCCTAGGTCAATGTCTATAAGAGTTTTTCCAACATTTTCTTCTAGAATTCCTATAGTTTCACGCCTTAGGTTTAAGTCTGTTATCCACCATGTGTTGATTTTTGTGAGAGGTGAAAGGTGCAGATCCTGTTTCAGTCTTCTACCTGTGGGTATCTAATTTTCCCAGCACCATTTATTGAATAAGAATTCTTTTCCCCAGTGTATGTTTTTGTCTGCTTTGTCAAAGATTAGATGACTATATGAGGATGGTTTTATATCTGGGTTCTCAGTTCTGTTCTATTCGTCTATGACTCTGTTCTTGTGCCAGTTCCATGCTGTTTTTGTTACTATAGCCTTATAGTATAGCCTGAAGTCTGGCAAATTGATGCCTCCTGTTAGGTCTGGAGCCGAGAGACAGTCACACGAAGCTTCATGTGTACCAAAATGCTGTTTATTTTGAGCATGTGGGTGCAGATGGGTGGAGGTGTAAAAGCATCCATGAGAGAATAGGGGAGAGCATTGTGTTTTATAGAGGGTTTTTCCAGGGGGAGTAAGTAAGTGGGCCAGAAGAGCCATTTGGAATTAATTCTTTCTCAAACAACCAACTCCCGCGATCTCTGCCCCAGTCATATCCATCCTTCAGCTCTGGGGTCATCCTTAGTAGGAGAGCTAGGGAGGGACAAACTTTGACTCTATTGGGGGTGGGGGGTGGGGAAGGAAAGTTGGCTGCAGCAGTCTGTTAGATTTACAAAGTCTGGGGACTCTCCAGACTCCTGCAGCTATTGTTTTACAAGCCCAAGTTTTGCATTAACTACATTCCATCCTACACATACTTTTCGGGTTCCCACCAGGAACAAACCTAACAGCTCCCAATTTGTTCTTTTTGCTTAAGATTGCTTTTGCTATATGAGGTCTTCTCTGGTTCCATACAAAGTGTAGAATTATTTTTTCTAGATCTGTGAAAAATGATTTTGGTTTTTTAATAGAGATTGCATTGAATCTGTAGATCACTTTGGGTAGTATAGACGTTTTAACAATGTTGATTCTGCTGACTCATGAGCATGGTATGGTTTTCCACTTGTTTACATCCTCTGCTATTTCCTTCCTCAGTGTTTTGTAGTTCTCCCTGTAGAGATCTTTTACCTCCTTAGATAAATATATTCCTAGGTATTTTATTTTCTTTGTTGCTATTGTGAAGGGTATCGAGTCTTTGATTTGATTCTCAGTTTGATTGTTGTTGGCATATGGGAATGCTAGTGATTTCTGTACATTGATTTTGTAACCTGAGAGTTTGCTGAATTTGTTTATCAATTCCATGGCAGCAGTCTCATGGCAGAATCTTTGGAGTTTTCTAGATAATAGACATGTTAGAATTATCTGACAAAGATTTTTTTTAAAGAAGCCATCATTAAAAAGCTTCAAGTAATAATGATGGACACATTTAAAAAAATGAAAAGGCAGAAAATTTCAGCAAATTAATAGAAAAAATATCTTAGAGAAGAAGAATAGGAGTTTTATAACTGGAAAATGCAGTAACCAAAATAAAAAGCTCAATGGATGGGTTCAAATGCAGAATAGAGTGGATAGAGGGGAAAAAATCAGTGAATATGGAAATGGAATGATAGCAATTACCTAATCTAAACAATAGAAAGAAAATAGACTTAAAAAGTATCATAGCTTCAAGAACCTCTGAGACTATGACAAAATATCGACTATCCCTGTTTTAACAAGTGATAGGATTAGTAGACAGAAAACCTACAAGGATATAGAAGACTTCAATATCATCAACCAATAGGAACTAACGAATATTTACACAGCTCTACCTAACAGCAGCAGAATAATTTCTTTTAAAGTGTGCTTGGAACATATATCAAGATATACCAAACTGTGTGTCATAAAACAAACCTTAACCATTTTAAAAGAATAAACATCAAAGAACCAACTTTTTGTTTTATTAATGGTCTGTATATTTTTTTGTTATCAATTTCATTTAGATCTGCTCTCATCTTTCTTATTTCTTTTTTTCTGCTGGGTTTGGGGTCAGTTTGCTCATCCTTTTCCAGTTCTTTGAGGTGGTTCATTAGATTGTTTATCTGTGATCTTTCTGTCTTTTGGATGTAGGTATTTATGGATATAAATTTTCCCCTCAGGACTGCAAGATGGCGGACGGGAAAAAACGCCAGCCCGAGTGTCTCTGCAAGAAAGACAGATTTTAGAAGAAAGTGAAAAAAAAAAAAATAAATAAACAGGAAGACAAACATAGATTGGATGAGGGTCTGAAGGAAGGGGGCCTGAAACTACAGGAGACTTCATGGGAAGAAGTTGAGGAGGAGAACCGGGAGAAAGGTCCTGGAGAAGCTTGGAGACCAGTCACAAGGGTAGGTGGAGAGGTTAAAATTTCCCTCCCTTGCAATTTGGACTGCTGGTGGGCTCCTGAGCAGTTGGAGAGACCTGTTACCACCAGCCCAGAGACGGCTGTCGCCAGTGAGCGGTGAGCCCCTTGTGGACAGGACACCAGGCTCCCAGCTCCCTCAGGGCACCTCCGGGCCCACAGACCGGAGCAGATCAGCAGCCGCCATATTGCTTCATTCTCCCCTTCCGCTTCCCTACGGGCGGCTGCTGAGAGAGACAATGTAGCCACCACCCTGAGGCATCTGCAGGGAACAGGACCTTTCCTTTTGGGGCCCTACAGCAGACTGAGAGGTACTCAGACTGTGAGCTCCCCACCCACCAACCCTCCCAGGTGCGGCTTCCCTGGTGACTCCAGGAGAGCGGGGCAAATCCTGAGGCGGAGGAGAGACAGCGATCCCGCTTGGGCACCCCGTGAGTGACTTGAGACCAGTACTCCTCTCCCTGGAAGCATCAAGGATCAATCTCCAGGGCCCAGGGGACAGGCCTGCAGACCAGATTCCAAACACCCAGGGGATCGAATTGCCCGGGGGGCACAGAAGGGATATTTGTGAATAAGCCTGCTGACGTGTGTGCCTTCAGGGGCGGATCAGCGTGCTTGAGGGGCAACCCTCCTCCCATGGGAAGTCCGTGCTCCCAGCTCAGGCTGCGATCCTGAGTAGGAAACTTCCGGGCCTGCATCACAGCCAGGGTAGATCCACCGGCTAGAGGTCCTGCCTGCTGGCAGAGGCCCAGGAGAAACCGTGGGTGGAAAGGAGAGAGGCCTGCACCAGACTGCAGGTCTCAGACAGCTCCACCCCTACAGGCAGACTTTTTGGTTAAGTGGGGCCATTCCAGCCCCTCCTGGCAGCTCTGCCCAGAAGCAGGGAACAGACCTTTGAGCCCTACTAACAGCATTTGTGGAGCTTGGGGGCAGGTTCACTCATCCAGCTCCTGGAGCCTCACTCCCCCACCTGCCCCCACTGAGGTGGAGAATAAAGACACACCTGGAAGTCCCGGGTCCCCACCCACCACCTGAGGCACTAAAGTGCCTCTCCTGAGTAACAACAGCTGGTTACAGGACCCAAAAACAACACTGCAGCTTGCTCCTCCCAGCAAGCATCACCTACTGACAGGGACGTCAATTTGCACACCCTTTTACTACATCTACTGACTTGTCATACAGGGTGTGGTGGAATCTCACCCACAAACATCACCTGCTGGCTCAGAGACTAAACAGGACCTGTCATCATCCGAAGGAAAATCTAAAGGTAAGAAGCAACAGCTGAAAACTTTTAAATTTTTTTTTTTAAAGTGGTAGACCATATGCCCAGCAAGTACATGTGTACACCGATGCACAATTAAGGGAAATTCATGGACCCCTAGAAATGTTTTCAACCTTGCCGCAACAAGGAAGTGTGGCAAAGTTTTAATTCTAGGATTTTGACATTACCAAGCACATAGATTTATCCTCCCTGGAGTTGAGAAACAGCAAATAGCACTGATCATTAATGTAAATTAATTAAAAATAAGTGGATCTACTCCAAAAGGGAATTCTATAAATATTTCTCTATGGAATATTCTTTCATTTAGTGAAAATAGCATTGCAAAATTGCTTAGACTTTGTTATCTGTGAGTAATCTCAACATTCAGAACTCTTATAAATAAAAATTATGTGCACACATGATGTTTTGAAATATGAAGACATTATCAAATGGCTCAGTGGAACTGATTAACATATGCATCATCTCACATGCTTATCACTTTTTTTGTGGTGAGAACACTTATTAAGGACTTTAAATAGAAGTTGGAAGGTGGGATGTGGGAGTCATAATAGATTCTATTTTAGAAGTTTCTGGCTCAGGATTTTCATCATCTTTGTGGAGACAGGAAAAAGACTATTTACTTGAGCACTACAATATATTTTCCATTTAAGCCCTTGTGATCAGACAAGATAGAAAGTCCAAGAATGACACTAGTGTTGCAGAGCTAGATTTTATTTTCTATAAATTTCTCTCTTTATTTTTCTCCTTCTTATCTTCTTTCTTCTTCCTTTTCTTTCTTTCTTTCTTTCTTTCTTTTTTTTTTTTTTTGTTCTCGCTAGTGACAGGTTTCATAAAGATAGGTTAGAGTGCAATGTAGGCCCATTCTCAAATAATTACCGTAATAAAAAGATTTTCCTATAAAGATTAATCTTGGAACTTACATTCCCCTAAATGCTTTGAAACGTTTTTTTCACTGGCACTTTGCTTTACCTGAGGCTACTCTTCAGAAGCAGTTGGTAACACTGATTCCTCTAGGCAATGATTTGGGGCTTAAAGCTCCTGGTGGTACTATTAGATCTGTCAGTCATTCAATGTGTTCCCTCAAGCAAGTTGCTTTCTTTACCAGTCCTCTGTTTCCTCAATTATAAAATAAACTATTTGAACTAAATGAAGCCCTAGATTCCCTCCAGCATCATATAGGTTACATTGACATCTTTCACATCTGACTGGAAAGTCCAAAACTGCATAGATTTGGCTTTCGTCCATGGTTTTCCCCAATCTATACAGACTGAAGTATCTCAAAAGCAAGTAGAAACAGGTACGAGAACAAGCAACTTAGAGGTTCCAGTGTTCTGCTGTACAATTTAGTAGCCATCAGGCACATATGGTTATTTTGAAATTTAACTAGTGCCACAGAGGAACTGGATTTTAAATTTTGTTTAATTTTAATTACTTTAAATATAAAGTCATTCAGCTTATTTGTTGGAAAACTTAAGCATCGTTGGAGCAACTTGGGTATCTGAATTGGCTTTTTACACTTTAAATTTTATGCATTTTAATATAGATTAGATATATAGATAAAATTTAATATCCAAGTTAAAATGCTGTGATAATCTAAATGAAACACCGAATTTTGATGACTCAGAACAAAGAGAAGGTAAATATCTCACTAATACTTTTTATACTGAGTACATGTTGAAATAATAATATTTTGGACATTGGGTTAAATAAAGTGCAGTCATGTATAACTTACCTGGATACATTCTGAGAAATGCATCATAGGCAATTTTGTCATTGTGCAAACATCATAGAGTGTACTTACACAATCTATATGGTATATATGTTTTTATTTATATATATTTTCATATGGAAAACAAAATATCTTAGCACTATTATTGAATATTAATAATTTCCCCTACTTGATCTGCAGTGTTAATATCAAATGCCCTGTATCAGGTTTCTATATATGCTCCATTAAAATCTTTTGGGACCACCATCGTATATGTGGTCTATCATTGACTAAAACAGTGTTATGCCATGCAAGATTGTATAGTATTAAAATTAATTTCAGCTATTTCATTTTAGTGTTTTATAACAGATGGCTATTAGTAAACTTGAAGTTACAGATGTGGCTCTCATTATACTTCTCTAGGATAGTGCTATTTCTAGGAGAGAAAAATACAGATAATATTTGCTTATCTGGTGCTGGGTCTATTTGAATTTTATCACTAAAAGTGATGATTTGTTAGTTCTTAGTTTTCCTCTTCCCCTTACATGTCTCCACATGGTAGGTGGCTGCGTAATTGTGAAGAATAGAGGTGGGCATAAATACTAATTTGAGATTTCAGTTATAATACCAATTGTTAATATTCATAAAGTTTAGGCATAGTTTCCTTTGGAAGATAGAATCTTATCTTTAATAGAACATGGTGTGTGGAGGAGTTATTACTATTTCTTGTATAAAATGAGAAAAAACGAACTCCAGAAAAGTTCATGACACACCCTAGGACAGAGAGCAAAACAACAATCCAATCCAGAGGCCCTAAGGAACCCCTCAAATCTTGATTGTTAAAGGGACTTCTTATCTCCTCAACCCCACAAATGTATTCTGAGTGCCTGTCAATCCCCAAATACAATGAGAGCAACAAAATCTGATGGATATGATATCAGGCTTTGCTATAGTCTGCTGGAGCTTGAATTCTGGGTCCGTGACTTTATAGATTGCTTACCACAGGCAAATATCCATATTTGAACTTCTTTCTTAGCTCATTCCTTTATATTATATTTTTTATTGTGGTAAAAACACACAACATGAAATCCTAACACATTTTTAAGTATACAGTACTGTATTATTAACTATGTGCATGTTGTTGTACAGCAGATATTTAGAACTTTTCATCTTGCATGACTGAAATCCACACCCATTGACCAGCAATTCCTCATTCCCTCCTCCTTCCAGGCCCTGGCAACCAACATTCTACTTTCTCTTTCTGTGTGTCTGACTGCTGTAGATGCTTCCTATAAGTGGAATCATGGAGCATGAGTCCTTCTGTGACTGGCTCATTCCATTATCATTAACTTCTCCAAGGTTTATTCATGTTGTATTATAGCATATGATAGGATTTCTTTAAAAAGTTGAGATAGTAGCAGGACATATACTCTGGGTTAATTGTGGAGATCAGATGAAGACAACACAAACCCTGCAATCTATTAAGGGATCATTTTATGTTAGCTTTTAATGCTTTCAATGATAAATTCTGTGGAACTTGTTAAAACACTACTAAACAGCTTTGCATGTGGCATAATGAGGGAAGATCATTCAAAGAATCATAAGGTATACAAAAGAAGAAGATGAAATTAATGTTTATCTCACCTTGAATAAATTTAGACAGTCTTCTTCCTAACTCTAACCCTCTAACCTCCTTTTACTTAAAGCATTTATTTTAAAAAACCTGTAATTGTGAAATCTTTCCCTGGTCCTTTGAGGCATATGTAAAACTTTTTAAAAGCCCCTTGCCAGTTTTAAGACCCAAGGATGTTTTTCTCAAGAGCCTGAGTTTGATCCCTTTGAAATGTTTTTACCAAGGAAGATGGTGCCTCATCTCTCAGCCTCTGTGAGAGGGTGGGAGCCTAATTTTCAGAAGCACCAATTAGCAAACACAGATAACTTAATCAGAGAAAAACAATTGCAAAGTCAGGAATAACTCAATATCCTCCACACATTGCACTGACAGATCCCCCAAACTCCTTCAGTACTTTTCCACTAGCTAAGCCTTCTTGCCTTTATTTCAGCTGAGTTCAGACTTGAGTTCTGCCCTCTGTTCTCGACTGTAATAGCCTTGAATAAAATTGTCCTGGCCAGTTTGTGTTTGGAGCAATTTTTGCTTTAACAAACAAAATACCTCAGTATATAAACCTTCTTATAAAAATAATACCTCTAATAAAGTTTTAAAAATAAGACCAATTATAAAAATAACTAATAAAAATAATTTCAAATAAAACCTTGGAGAAAGAAAATAAGTACATTATTTTACAAAAAGTTTTCCTGAATTAATTCACACAAACTGATTGGTTTTGCATTTTAAAAATAACTACATGAAATGTATCGCTCTTTTATTTCCTAAGTTTAACTTAATGATGTTGTCTAAAAAGGCACTAAACCTCTCCACCTCTCTTAGTCTCTTTTTCCATCATGTCCTTTCTTTTATAGTGCCTTTGCTTTTTTCTGTCTTTGTATTTTCTCTGTAAATATATAGAAAATTCAGTTGGAAATTAAAATTTCTTCTCTCTAACCATTGGATTTCTTCAAAATTTTTGGAGTAGGATCTTAATTTAAGACAACCAACCAAACAGGGTACTAAGACAGCAGTGTTGGAGGATACAAAGTAAGGTTTATCTTTGCGCTTTGTTTATACTTTCTAATTTATTTACATAACCACACTGCAAAGGAGATTCAGATTGTAAAGAGGTTGTAAGCAGTGTTGTATTTGGACTGAATAAGTGGTGTCAAATTCATTTGCGATAACAAGAAAAGACAACAACAAAAGAAATATATTTGGTATGATTATTGAAGGAGTGGCTAACTTTAGGAAGATTATGAAAAGAATGAGGAAGGCTATTCCAGATAAAGAAAAGAGCATGAGTGAAAACATAAGTAAAGTGGTCCAGGAACAAGACATCAACCAATTTGATTGGCTACTGGGCACAGTATGGTAGTAATGGAATATAATGCAACAAGACTTAGCAGGGAGCTCAAGATTGAAGTGACAGTTGTGTACATAATAAAACATCCATGGAGAACCCTTACAGTTTCCAAAGCAGGAGTGTGACATGATGTGGCAGCATGTGTGGGCAGAATTAGAACAAAACCAATTCAAGTAAAGGAAAGTAATAAAGAAGAGGAACACAGAGGATTTTTTAAAACTATTTTGTATGATGCTACAATGTTGGATACATGCCATGTTGTTATACATTTATCAGACCTATAGTAGATACAGGTAAACCTATAGAATGAACCCTAATATAAAACATAGATTTTGGGTGATAATGATATGTCAGTATTGATTCTTCAATGGTAACAAATATACCACTGTGGAGCAGGATATTCATAGCAAGGGAAAATGTGAGTATGTGGGGACAGGAGCTTATGGAAACTCTGTACATTCTATTCAATTTTGCTGTGAATCTAAAACCTAATCTAAAAATAAATACTATTAAAAACAAGCAAACAAACAATAAACCAGATGGGGTAACAAAGGAATGAACTAATGTGTCAATGGATATGAGGTAACCTTTAGGGAAACTGGGTAGTAACTTATTTTGAGGGAAAAAAGAAAGTTTAAAATGGGCATAATTTGGAGAATTTAACAGAAATAGAGAATGCATGGGAAAAGGAAGATTTAGAAAGAGGAGGTTGATTTCAGTTTGGATGAAAAGAGTTTAAAACTTTGGCATGCCTATCTAGAGATATATTATAAATGTGCTGTAAAAGCCAAAACCTTAGCAAAAATCCAAAGCAGTTATTTATGCCAGCTAGAATATAGTGAGTATCCAACACCTTCCATAGCCCCTAAACTACAGATGGCTCCAGAGAACAAAGTGAACAAGGACTCAGGAGACTTGAACACTAGCACTGAACAACACTCTCCCCAGGCATTAGACCAAAACCCACAACTGCCAAAAGAATAAATTGAAGAATGGAATTAAATCGTAGTAACAGCAAGGGGTGGATTTTATTATATTTATTTATTTTGAATAAGAAAACTGAAAAAGAAATATCAAGTCTTCTCTATATGTTTTATTTATTATCTAACAGGATTATGATAGCATTAAAGTACATTATAAATTAAACTCATTTATTACTGTAGCAATAGCTGTTTTCATTTCTTGGTGTTGCCACCTAGTTTTTGCCCCACAACCAAATGCCTGCAAATTTAGTCTGTGTTATTTTCTGCATATATTCATGTTAAGTAATTTTTACATGTATGTATAGTTATTTTCCTAAAAATGTTGTGATTAATGAATCAATAACCAATATTTATACATTTTTAATGTCTACTCCATACTAATATATCCTTAGTTTTCAACTAATGTCCATTTTTCCTTTTCTAGTATCTCACTCAGGATACCACATGACATTTAGTAGTCATGTCTCCTTAGGATTTAAACGACTTTCATATGTTTGAGGACCTTGATAATTTTGAGGTGTACTGGTCAGGTATTTTTTGGAATGTCTCTTAAATGGGATTTGACTCCCCCCACCACCCAGTGATGAGATGAATGTTATGGGCTTTTCGGAGGAAGAACACAGAAGTAAAATGCCATTGCCATCACAGCATATCAAAGGCACATTCTATCAACAGGACTAGACACTGTTAATATCAATCTTGATCATCTGGCTGATAGGGAGTTTGTCCAGTTTCTCCACAGTAAAGGTTTCTCCTCATTTATATACTTTGTTCTTTTGAAAGAAGTCACTATGTATTAATACATTTCACATTTAAAGAGTGGGGCATTTAGCTCCTCCTCCTTGAGTGTGGAGTGTCAATATATATTTATAATTTATCTGGAAGAGGGATTTTTCTCTTTTCCACTATATATTCATTAAATTATTTGTTTTTATCAGTACACACTCATAGAAATTTATTTTATGCATTGGCTTATAATCAATACTGTTTTATTTATATTGTTGCTCAAATAATCCAGTTTTAAACATTGAGGGCTCTTTCAGGTGCTCCCTGTATTCTTTCAATATATGCCAGTTGGAGCACTTCTTTACTTTGTGGTACTACAAGATGTTCAGGCTCAATCTTGTGCATTTCTTGTCCTAGTCCTAAAAATCAGGATTTCTTCAGAGCCCTGGTCTCCTTTATCGGACAATGGTATTAGAAAGAAATATCTGAGTGCTAGGTTCTCTCATTGCTTCTAGAATATAGTTATTTATAAACACTCTCGGCTTACAGAACAAAGGGATAATGTGCATACTAACCCAGGCACATACGTATGTATAAATAGTTTTACATGTATCCATATGTATCTATATGAAGGTAAACATAAGTTCATAGTGATGTCTCCAAATCCAATCCATTATCACATTAAAACCTTGCTCTCATAATCTGTCATTCATTTAATTAATTGCTCTGTTCTGGTATACCCGTATAAGAGTTTCAGAAGTGTTAAGCTGTTTGCCTAGGGAAACCACTTTTTTTTTTTACGTAGAGTATAGTCCTCATGCACAGTTATTTTCTCTACTAGTCTTATAGATTCTATTCATTTCTAAAGTTTCTTACGTCAATACCCTTTTCTTCTACTCCCTTCAGTAGGGAAGGAACTTATATACATTTGTAAGTACAATTAGTTTGTATTCATACTGTTACATTCTGCATTCCATCTTGGGATCCTTCATACTTCTAAATGATTTTTTAATTTGCATGTATTAAGATTAATTGTGCAAACAAAGTCCTATGAATTTTGACAAATGTATAGTGGCATGTATCCACCTTACGGAATTACACAGAATAGTTTCATTGCCCTAAAAAAATCCCTTATGCTTCACAACTTCAGCCCCTCTCCAACCACCATCTCCTCTTAAAAAAGCCCTGACAACCATTGTTTGGCTTACTTTATCTATAGTTTTGCCATTTTTAGAATGTAATATCCCTCTACTATGGGGATTATTTCAGTTTTTAATGGGGAATTTGAGGCAAAAGGAATGTCCCACACAATAGTTGAAAGTGTAACAGCACCAATGAAATAAATATTTTTATACCCATTCTATATATGATAATGAGGTTCAGGAACATAAAATATGTTATAGAAGTTCAGATAATATTATACAGTAGACTATACAAAAGTTCTTATTTAAAGGCATTAATATATTTACAATATACTCAAAGAATTTTATTATACAAAGAGTAAGACTGTTTTATATTTTATTCACTGTAGGAGTTAGCATAGACAATAGGATAATTCGAGAAGCTATTAAATAAATCCCAAAGGAAATTGCCTAGCAGAAGGCATTAATATATTATAAAATTGTAAAAGCCTTCAAAAATACATCCATAGCATTTAAACTTTTCTTACAAGATAATGTTCATTAGAGAAAAATAGAGAAGAATATAAATTATATTTGAGAGACATTAAATGTTGAATCAAAGCTGCAATGTTCAGTAACTGCTCAAACCATTTCTTGTCAAATCCAGCAACTTTGTGAACATTACACTTGGCAGATGACAACAGGAGAGTTGACCCTGTGTAATATTAAAAGAACAATTGGTGCAATAAAGCATGACTAGTCAAGATGAATAGGGCATTTTTCCTGAATCTTTACATTTAGCTTTGCAAACGAGATGGCTGAAAATAGCTGGGAAAACTAGAGGACGGAAGGATGAGATGGAAATTGTGAGACTGAGTGATCATTATGATTGATATTGATAATTAGCCAATGGAAGGATGGTTTTTTTCTAAAAAATTACCCTGAATATCATGCTCAGAAAATGACTTTAGTAATATTGAACAATAGCAATCTGATGAGTGGTATGTTAATTTCCTCAAATAAAGGTCCTTTATCTTTTCACTCAGCTTTCACAGTTTTTAAAACTCTTTAAAACACTTTGGATACTCAGAAGGACCTGATGTTTGACTGTTTCACTGCTGAGGTACACAGTAGTTAGGATATCCAGTTAAATGAGATTTTGCCAATTCAATGGGGCTTTAAACAAATGGTAAACCACATTTCAGGTTTTGAAAGACTGAGAGTGTGTATAAGAATGTTCAATAAATCACAGTGGCTCCAATCAGTGTATCGTTCTACCGAGCTTCTGCCTGTATAATGGCACTGAGACTTCAAAATCAGTTCCCAGGATACTAGTTTTAAAAGTGTCTGAAAAACTCCAACCCTGGGAACCTATTAGGAAATCAATTATACAGCAAATACTTACTAACCAATACTATGGCTAAGGCACTGTATTAAATGCTACCTAAAGAAGGAGATAACTTATGAGAGAATATCGACATTAAAATGATGAACTGGAGGTCTCTGCTTTTAAGAAACATATTATTTAGTAATGGTGTACAACAGAATTGTTAAAAACCAATTAGAATATTAATTTTATTTACCATGGTAAAAAGTAAATAATATAAATATCAGCTCTAGGAAAGTTCTTAAATCAATTAAATATTATAGTTATGCAGTAAAATGATGTGCAATAATTTATATTTACAATTTCAATAAAATAAGAGATACCTACTATAAGTTGTTAAATAGTTATGTGATCTTAATAAAGTAATTTAATCTCATTGTGCTGCTGGAGTTTCACCAGCTGTAAAATTAGAATGATAATATCATCTTTTAATAGCATTATTTTTGTCCAGTAATTTCTATGACAAATATATTATTTCTTTAATCAGAAAAACATTATTAAAACTTAATTGTTCCTTACAGAAGTGGCCATTGCTAGGTATCACTATGCTTGTGTAGATACAACAGATAAATGCAACAAGAAAGATGTTGGGTAATATAGCCCCCACAAGCTACATAAACACTCACGGAACCTCTCTGATGTGCAGGTTGCAAGAGCATACAGATGGTACAAAAGAGGCCTCTGTCAGGATTGACTCAACAACTCCAGTGGACTACAAGACTTTATGGGGGATGTTCAATGATAAATTTAGCCATGGGGAGCTGTGGTAGATTAAGTGGAAGAAAGAAAGCCAGAGTTTTTGATGAGCTTCCTGATCCCAATCTGCATTTGTCAAAGCATGGCCTATAAATATAGGATCAAAAAAACATTTGGTGAATTGCAAGTAATGGTAATAGAGTATCACTGACCATGCAGAATGCTCACAGTGTATTTTGATTTTGTATTTGATCTTAACATAAATGTTATATTTTACATCCCCCATAGAAAATCAAATGATCTTTACCCCAGGTTCGTTGTCCAGAAGTATGACTAAAGTAGTACGAGTGAGAAGAAAGATAATATAAAGCTGTCTCCATCA
Source organism: Varecia variegata (assembly GCA_028533085.1). Lineage (NCBI taxonomy): Eukaryota > Metazoa > Chordata > Mammalia > Primates > Lemuridae > Varecia > Varecia variegata. The sequence goes on along the minus strand of JAQIFY010000155.1, from coordinate 35,492 downwards.
TGGGGACTGAAAATTGTAGTCTACACATGACTAATAATGAAAGGACAAAAAACCATGTGTTTAATATAAAATTATTATACAGCCATTGCTTTCCCTAAAATAAATATATATCTCTCCAGGATGAAATGTCATTATCATGTGGAAAAGCCATTGAGACAGATGAAAGCACTCTTGTACAGACCATGCTTTCACCATTGGGAAATGTTTATCTTGCTGGATCATTCATTCATTCATTGGTTTATTTGCTCACTCATCAAATATTCGTTGAAAGTAACTAGATATCATGTCCCAATCTAAATATTGCAGGTACTGAAAACTAAGACATGTTCTCTGCCCCCAAATATTTAGGATATTAAGTATGAAATGTCAGATTTCCTTAAGTACTAAGTTTGACAGTTGATATCTCTGACGTTTTGCTTTGACACTTCTTGTTTTATTTTTATTGTGTAGGTACATCCTCAGTCTTTCAAATGCATGTTGTAGCTTGTGATTATTGTTCCCATTTTTTTAGAGCAATTTTTGTGAAACCATGGATAAGTCAAAAATTCTTGTTATTCTTGAATATGAGTTCCTTTGTGGAACCAATGCAGCACAGATAGCATGAAATATTGACACATTTTTTGGAAGGATGTGGCTAATAAATGCACAGTACATTGATGGTTTGAGAAGTTCCATTCTGGTAATTCTAATCTTGAAAATGATCCATGTGGGTAACCTGAGACCAAGGTGGGTAATGATTAGCTGAAAGCTGTAGTGGAAGCAAATCTATCTCAACCTATGTGTGAATTAGCAGCAGGTCTGACATTACTATTCCAACAATATTGGAGCATTTGAAACAAAATGGTAAGATAAAGAAGCTGGATAGATGGTTACTGCATGAATTAAATGAGCATCAGAAGAGAAATTGTCCTGAAGCTTGCCTTTCTGTGCTGTCACAACATAAAGGTGAACCATTTCTACACCGTATTGTTACATGTGATGAAAAATGGATTCTTTATGACAATTACAAGTGTTCAGCACAATGGCTGGATAAAGATGAAGTGCCAAAAAACAGTCTAAAACTGAATATTCATCAGAAGAAGCTAATGGTCTCTGTTTGGTGGTCCAGCGCTAGTATTATCCACTACAGCCTCATGAAACCTGGTCGATCGATTACAGTGGATGTCTACTGCAACTGATTGGATGAAATAATGAGGATGTCTGTGATTAAACAGCTGAGATTGGTCAATAGAGGCAGGTCAATCCTCTTGCAAGACCACATATCACAAAAAACAGTGCTGCCAAACTACAGAAGCTGAACTTGTAAACTCTCTGTCATGCACTGTATTCACCAGACCTTGCACCAGCTGACCACCTCTTCTTCCAGTTTTTGGATCACTGTTTGCAAGGAAATATATCCAATTCTCAACAAGCTGTGGAAAACGCCTTTTGCGATTTCATCTCCCCTTGCTCTCCAGTCTTCTTTGCTGCTGGCATGAGCAAGCTACCGGTAAGATGGCAAAGCTGTGTCAACAGTTTAGGCACATACATTGATTAGTTGCACTGCTTCTTGTTTGAGATATAATAAACTAAAATTTTGATTCAAAATTGGACATTTCCTATTCAATGACCTAATACAACTACAATGCGATATCACTTTATACCTGTTAGAATGGCTTTTATCAAACACATATAAGTGTTGATGAGAAGGCAGAGAAAAGGGAACCATTGCATATTGTTGGTGGGAATATAAATTAATGCAGCCATCAATGGTGTGTAAGTGCCTCAAAAATCTAAAACTAGAACTACCATATGATCTATTAATAGCAATACTTATTCCTACTAGGAATATTTCCAAGGGAATGCAAAGCAATGTCAAAGAGATCTGTTCATTTACAGCATTATCTGCAATAGCCAAGATGGAAAATTAATCTAAGTTAATTCATCAGCAGATGAATAAAGACTATGTGTTAAATATATATAATGAAATACTATCCAGCCTTAAAGAGAACAAAATTCTGTCATTGCAAAGGACATGGATGAATGTAGAGGACTTTATGCTAAATGAAATAAGCTGGGCATTAAAAGACAAATTCCATATACTCTAACTTATATGTGGAATGTACAAAAGTTGAATTCATAGAAGTAGAGAGTAGTGAGATAATGGGGAGGTGCTGGTCTAAGGGTAAAAAGTTACAGCTAGATAGAAGAAAGTTGCTTTCAAGATTATTACGCACCAGGGTGACTATAATCAATACTAATGTACTGCATATTTCAAAATAACTAACAGAGTAAATTTCAAATGTATCACCTCAAAAAATATTAAGTGAGTTGATTGATATATTAATTAGTTTGATGTAATCATTCCACATTGCATACATATATCAAAACATAACATTGTACTCTATGCCTAACACAATTATGATTTATTAATTAAAATAATATTAATTTCAAAAAATTAAGAAGCTGTGAATTGAGAGAACAATATCAAGTAGCAGCAAAATCAGGAATCTGTCAAAATGTCAAATATAATTGAAGCCTTTGAAAGTTTCAATTAAATAAATGAATAAATAAATATTACAAGTGTATTGTCAGTGGTATAATTTTACAAAATGGTAAACAGCTCTTTTAAAAGTTCAAATAAATCTTGGTAACTCCTAATGATTTACAAAGTAGTCTCATCCATGAAAAATCTAGTTTGTGTTAAAACTTGTATGTGTTT
>JAQIFY010000155.1:0-32691 GCA_028533085.1 Varecia variegata | reverse complement strand
ACATTTTGACAGATTCCTGATTTTGCTGCTACTTGATATTGTTCTCTCAATTCACAGCTTCTTAATTTTTTGAAATTAATATTATTTTAATTAATAAATCATAATTGTGTTAGGCATAGAGTACAATGTTATGTTTTGATATATGTATGCAATGTGGAATGATTACATCAAACTAATTAATATATCAATCAACTCACTTAATATTTTTTGAGGTGATACATTTGAAATTTACTCTGTTAGTTATTTTGAAATATGCAGTACATTAGTATTGATTATAGTCACCCTGGTGCGTAATAATCTTGAAAGCAACTTTCTTCTATCTAGCTGTAACTTTTTACCCTTAGACCAGCACCTCCCCATTATCTCACTACTCTCTACTTCTATGAATTCAACTTTTGTACATTCCACATATAAGTTAGAGTATATGGAATTTGTCTTTTAATGCCCAGCTTATTTCATTTAGCATAAAGTCCTCTACATTCATCCATGTCCTTTGCAATGACAGAATTTTGTTCTCTTTAAGGCTGGATAGTATTTCATTATATATATTTAACACATAGTCTTTATTCATCTGCTGATGAATTAACTTAGATTAATTTTCCATCTTGGCTATTGCAGATAATGCTGTAAATGAACAGATCTCTTTGACATTGCTTTGCATTCCCTTGGAAATATTCCTAGTAGGAATAAGTATTGCTATTAATAGATCATATGGTAGTTCTAGTTTTAGATTTTTGAGGCACTTACACACCATTGATGGCTGCATTAATTTATATTCCCACCAACAATATGCAATGGTTCCCTTTTCTCTGCCTTCTCATCAACACTTATATGTGTTTGATAAAAGCCATTCTAACAGGTATAAAGTGATATCGCATTGTAGTTGTATTAGGTCATTGAATAGGAAATGTCCAATTTTGAATCAAAATTTTAGTTTATTATATCTCAAACAAGAAGCAGTGCAACTAATCAATGTATGTGCCTAAACTGTTGACACAGCTTTGCCATCTTACCGGTAGCTTGCTCATGCCAGCAGCAAAGAAGACTGGAGAGCAAGGGGAGATGAAATCGCAAAAGGCGTTTTCCACAGCTTGTTGAGAATTGGATATATTTCCTTGCAAACAGTGATCCAAAAACTGGAAGAAGAGGTGGTCAGCTGGTGCAAGGTCTGGTGAATACAGTGCATGACAGAGAGTTTACAAGTTCAGCTTCTGTAGTTTGGCAGCACTGTTTTTTGTGATATGTGGTCTTGCAAGAGGATTGACCTGCCTCTATTGACCAATCTCAGCTGTTTAATCACAGACATCCTCATTATTTCATCCAATCAGTTGCAGTAGACATCCACTGTAATCGATCGACCAGGTTTCATGAGGCTGTAGTGGATAATACTAGCGCTGGACCACCAAACAGAGACCATTAGCTTCTTCTGATGAATATTCAGTTTTAGACTGTTTTTTGGCACTTCATCTTTATCCAGCCATTGTGCTGAACACTTGTAATTGTCATAAAGAATCCATTTTTCATCACATGTAACAATACGGTGTAGAAATGGTTCACCTTTATGTTGTGACAGCACAGAAAGGCAAGCTTCAGGACAATTTCTCTTCTGATGCTCATTTAATTCATGCAGTAACCATCTATCCAGCTTCTTTATCTTACCATTTTGTTTCAAATGCTCCAATATTGTTGGAATAGTAATGTCAGACCTGCTGCTAATTCACACATAGGTTGAGATAGATTTGCTTCCACTACAGCTTTCAGCTAATCATTACCCACCTTGGTCTCAGGTTACCCACATGGATCATTTTCAAGATTAGAATTACCAGAATGGAACTTCTCAAACCATCAATGTACTGTGCATTTATTAGCCACATCCTTCCAAAAAATGTGTCAATATTTCATGCTATCTGTGCTGCATTGGTTCCACAAAGGAACTCATATTCAAGAATAACAAGAATTTTTGACTTATCCATGGTTTCACAAAAATTGCTCTAAAAAAATGGGAACAATAATCACAAGCTACAACATGCATTTGAAAGACTGAGGATGTACCTACACAATAAAAATAAAACAAGAAGTGTCAAAGCAAAACGTCAGAGATATCAACTGTCAAACTTAGTACTTAAGGAAATCTGACATTTCATACTTAATATCCTAAATATTTGGGGGCAGAGAACATGTCTTAGTTTTCAGTACCTGCAATATTTAGATTGGGACATGATATCTAGTTACTTTCAACGAATATTTGATGAGTGAGCAAATAAACCAATGAATGAATGAATGATCCAGCAAGATAAACATTTCCCAATGGTGAAAGCATGGTCTGTACAAGAGTGCTTTCATCTGTCTCAATGGCTTTTCCACATGATAATGACATTTCATCCTGGAGAGATATATATTTATTTTAGGGAAAGCAATGGCTGTATAATAATTTTATATTAAACACATGGTTTTTTGTCCTTTCATTATTAGTCATGTGTAGACTACAATTTTCAGTCCCCATGATGGAGACAGCTTTATATTATCTTTCTTCTCACTCGTACTACTTTAGTCATACTTCTGGACAACGAACCTGGGGTAAAGATCATTTGATTTTCTATGGGGGATGTAAAATATAACATTTATGTTAAGATCAAATACAAAATCAAAATACACTGTGAGCATTCTGCATGGTCAGTGATACTCTATTACCATTACTTGCAATTCACCAAATGTTTTTTTGATCCTATATTTATAGGCCATGCTTTGACAAATGCAGATTGGGATCAGGAAGCTCATCAAAAACTCTGGCTTTCTTTCTTCCACTTAATCTACCACAGCTCCCCATGGCTAAATTTATCATTGAACATCCCCCATAAAGTCTTGTAGTCCACTGGAGTTGTTGAGTCAATCCTGACAGAGGCCTCTTTTGTACCATCTGTATGCTCTTGCAACCTGCACGTCAGAGAGGTTCCGTGAGTGTTTATGTAGCTTGTGGGGGCTATATTACCCAACATCTTTCTTGTTGCATTTATCTGTTGTATCTACACAAGCATAGTGATACCTAGCAATGGCCACTTCTGTAAGGAACAATTAAGTTTTAATAATGTTTTTCTGATTAAAGAAATAATATATTTGTCATAGAAATTACTGGACAAAAATAATGCTATTAAAAGATGATATTATCATTCTAATTTTACAGCTGGTGAAACTCCAGCAGCACAATGAGATTAAATTACTTTATTAAGATCACATAACTATTTAACAACTTATAGTAGGTATCTCTTATTTTATTGAAATTGTAAATATAAATTATTGCACATCATTTTACTGCATAACTATAATATTTAATTGATTTAAGAACTTTCCTAGAGCTGATATTTATATTATTTACTTTTTACCATGGTAAATAAAATTAATATTCTAATTGGTTTTTAACAATTCTGTTGTACACCATTACTAAATAATATGTTTCTTAAAAGCAGAGACCTCCAGTTCATCATTTTAATGTCGATATTCTCTCATAAGTTATCTCCTTCTTTAGGTAGCATTTAATACAGTGCCTTAGCCATAGTATTGGTTAGTAAGTATTTGCTGTATAATTGATTTCCTAATAGGTTCCCAGGGTTGGAGTTTTTCAGACACTTTTAAAACTAGTATCCTGGGAACTGATTTTGAAGTCTCAGTGCCATTATACAGGCAGAAGCTCGGTAGAACGATACACTGATTGGAGCCACTGTGATTTATTGAACATTCTTATACACACTCTCAGTCTTTCAAAACCTGAAATGTGGTTTACCATTTGTTTAAAGCCCCATTGAATTGGCAAAATCTCATTTAACTGGATATCCTAACTACTGTGTACCTCAGCAGTGAAACAGTCAAACATCAGGTCCTTCTGAGTATCCAAAGTGTTTTAAAGAGTTTTAAAAACTGTGAAAGCTGAGTGAAAAGATAAAGGACCTTTATTTGAGGAAATTAACATACCACTCATCAGATTGCTATTGTTCAATATTACTAAAGTCATTTTCTGAGCATGATATTCAGGGTAATTTTTTAGAAAAAAACCATCCTTCCATTGGCTAATTATCAATATCAATCATAATGATCACTCAGTCTCACAATTTCCATCTCATCCTTCCGTCCTCTAGTTTTCCCAGCTATTTTCAGCCATCTCGTTTGCAAAGCTAAATGTAAAGATTCAGGAAAAATGCCCTATTCATCTTGACTAGTCATGCTTTATTGCACCAATTGTTCTTTTAATATTACACAGGGTCAACTCTCCTGTTGTCATCTGCCAAGTGTAATGTTCACAAAGTTGCTGGATTTGACAAGAAATGGTTTGAGCAGTTACTGAACATTGCAGCTTTGATTCAACATTTAATGTCTCTCAAATATAATTTATATTCTTCTCTATTTTTCTCTAATGAACATTATCTTGTAAGAAAAGTTTAAATGCTATGGATGTATTTTTGAAGGCTTTTACAATTTTATAATATATTAATGCCTTCTGCTAGGCAATTTCCTTTGGGATTTATTTAATAGCTTCTCGAATTATCCTATTGTCTATGCTAACTCCTACAGTGAATAAAATATAAAACAGTCTTACTCTTTGTATAATAAAATTCTTTGAGTATATTGTAAATATATTAATGCCTTTAAATAAGAACTTTTGTATAGTCTACTGTATAATATTATCTGAACTTCTATAACATATTTTATGTTCCTGAACCTCATTATCATATATAGAATGGGTATAAAAATATTTATTTCATTGGTGCTGTTACACTTTCAACTATTGTGTGGGACATTCCTTTTGCCTCAAATTCCCCATTAAAAACTGAAATAATCCCCATAGTAGAGGGATATTACATTCTAAAAATGGCAAAACTATAGATAAAGTAAGCCAAACAATGGTTGTCAGGGCTTTTTTAAGAGGAGATGGTGGTTGGAGAGGGGCTGAAGTTGTGAAGCATAAGGGATTTTTTTAGGGCAATGAAACTATTCTGTGTAATTCCGTAAGGTGGATACATGCCACTATACATTTGTCAAAATTCATAGGACTTTGTTTGCACAATTAATCTTAATACATGCAAATTAAAAAATCATTTAGAAGTATGAAGGATCCCAAGATGGAATGCAGAATGTAACAGTATGAATACAAACTAATTGTACTTACAAATGTATATAAGTTCCTTCCCTACTGAAGGGAGTAGAAGAAAAGGGTATTGACGTAAGAAACTTTAGAAATGAATAGAATCTATAAGACTAGTAGAGAAAATAACTGTGCATGAGGACTATACTCTACGTAAAAAAAAAAAGTGGTTTCCCTAGGCAAACAGCTTAACACTTCTGAAACTCTTATACGGGTATACCAGAACAGAGCAATTAATTAAATGAATGACAGATTATGAGAGCAAGGTTTTAATGTGATAATGGATTGGATTTGGAGACATCACTATGAACTTATGTTTACCTTCATATAGATACATATGGATACATGTAAAACTATTTATACATACGTATGTGCCTGGGTTAGTATGCACATTATCCCTTTGTTCTGTAAGCCGAGAGTGTTTATAAATAACTATATTCTAGAAGCAATGAGAGAACCTAGCACTCAGATATTTCTTTCTAATACCATTGTCCGATAAAGGAGACCAGGGCTCTGAAGAAATCCTGATTTTTAGGACTAGGACAAGAAATGCACAAGATTGAGCCTGAACATCTTGTAGTACCACAAAGTAAAGAAGTGCTCCAACTGGCATATATTGAAAGAATACAGGGAGCACCTGAAAGAGCCCTCAATGTTTAAAACTGGATTATTTGAGCAACAATATAAATAAAACAGTATTGATTATAAGCCAATGCATAAAATAAATTTCTATGAGTGTGTACTGATAAAAACAAATAATTTAATGAATATATAGTGGAAAAGAGAAAAATCCCTCTTCCAGATAAATTATAAATATATATTGACACTCCACACTCAAGGAGGAGGAGCTAAATGCCCCACTCTTTAAATGTGAAATGTATTAATACATAGTGACTTCTTTCAAAAGAACAAAGTATATAAATGAGGAGAAACCTTTACTGTGGAGAAACTGGACAAACTCCCTATCAGCCAGATGATCAAGATTGATATTAACAGTGTCTAGTCCTGTTGATAGAATGTGCCTTTGATATGCTGTGATGGCAATGGCATTTTACTTCTGTGTTCTTCCTCCGAAAAGCCCATAACATTCATCTCATCACTGGGTGGTGGGGGGAGTCAAATCCCATTTAAGAGACATTCCAAAAAATACCTGACCAGTACACCTCAAAATTATCAAGGTCCTCAAACATATGAAAGTCGTTTAAATCCTAAGGAGACATGACTACTAAATGTCATGTGGTATCCTGAGTGAGATACTAGAAAAGGAAAAATGGACATTAGTTGAAAACTAAGGATATATTAGTATGGAGTAGACATTAAAAATGTATAAATATTGGTTATTGATTCATTAATCACAACATTTTTAGGAAAATAACTATACATACATGTAAAAATTACTTAACATGAATATATGCAGAAAATAACACAGACTAAATTTGCAGGCATTTGGTTGTGGGGCAAAAACTAGGTGGCAACACCAAGAAATGAAAACAGCTATTGCTACAGTAATAAATGAGTTTAATTTATAATGTACTTTAATGCTATCATAATCCTGTTAGATAATAAATAAAACATATAGAGAAGACTTGATATTTCTTTTTCAGTTTTCTTATTCAAAATAAATAAATATAATAAAATCCACCCCTTGCTGTTACTACGATTTAATTCCATTCTTCAATTTATTCTTTTGGCAGTTGTGGGTTTTGGTCTAATGCCTGGGGAGAGTGTTGTTCAGTGCTAGTGTTCAAGTCTCCTGAGTCCTTGTTCACTTTGTTCTCTGGAGCCATCTGTAGTTTAGGGGCTATGGAAGGTGTTGGATACTCACTATATTCTAGCTGGCATAAATAACTGCTTTGGATTTTTGCTAAGGTTTTGGCTTTTACAGCACATTTATAATATATCTCTAGATAGGCATGCCAAAGTTTTAAACTCTTTTCATCCAAACTGAAATCAACCTCCTCTTTCTAAATCTTCCTTTTCCCATGCATTCTCTATTTCTGTTAAATTCTCCAAATTATGCCCATTTTAAACTTTCTTTTTTCCCTCAAAATAAGTTACTACCCAGTTTCCCTAAAGGTTACCTCATATCCATTGACACATTAGTTCATTCCTTTGTTACCCCATCTGGTTTATTGTTTGTTTGCTTGTTTTTAATAGTATTTATTTTTAGATTAGGTTTTAGATTCACAGCAAAATTGAATAGAATGTACAGAGTTTCCATAAGCTCCTGTCCCCACATACTCACATTTTCCCTTGCTATGAATATCCTGCTCCACAGTGGTATATTTGTTACCATTGAAGAATCAATACTGACATATCATTATCACCCAAAATCTATGTTTTATATTAGGGTTCATTCTATAGGTTTACCTGTATCTACTATAGGTCTGATAAATGTATAACAACATGGCATGTATCCAACATTGTAGCATCATACAAAATAGTTTTAAAAAATCCTCTGTGTTCCTCTTCTTTATTACTTTCCTTTACTTGAATTGGTTTTGTTCTAATTCTGCCCACACATGCTGCCACATCATGTCACACTCCTGCTTTGGAAACTGTAAGGGTTCTCCATGGATGTTTTATTATGTACACAACTGTCACTTCAATCTTGAGCTCCCTGCTAAGTCTTGTTGCATTATATTCCATTACTACCATACTGTGCCCAGTAGCCAATCAAATTGGTTGATGTCTTGTTCCTGGACCACTTTACTTATGTTTTCACTCATGCTCTTTTCTTTATCTGGAATAGCCTTCCTCATTCTTTTCATAATCTTCCTAAAGTTAGCCACTCCTTCAATAATCATACCAAATATATTTCTTTTGTTGTTGTCTTTTCTTGTTATCGCAAATGAATTTGACACCACTTATTCAGTCCAAATACAACACTGCTTACAACCTCTTTACAATCTGAATCTCCTTTGCAGTGTGGTTATGTAAATAAATTAGAAAGTATAAACAAAGCGCAAAGATAAACCTTACTTTGTATCCTCCAACACTGCTGTCTTAGTACCCTGTTTGGTTGGTTGTCTTAAATTAAGATCCTACTCCAAAAATTTTGAAGAAATCCAATGGTTAGAGAGAAGAAATTTTAATTTCCAACTGAATTTTCTATATATTTACAGAGAAAATACAAAGACAGAAAAAAGCAAAGGCACTATAAAAGAAAGGACATGATGGAAAAAGAGACTAAGAGAGGTGGAGAGGTTTAGTGCCTTTTTAGACAACATCATTAAGTTAAACTTAGGAAATAAAAGAGCGATACATTTCATGTAGTTATTTTTAAAATGCAAAACCAATCAGTTTGTGTGAATTAATTCAGGAAAACTTTTTGTAAAATAATGTACTTATTTTCTTTCTCCAAGGTTTTATTTGAAATTATTTTTATTAGTTATTTTTATAATTGGTCTTATTTTTAAAACTTTATTAGAGGTATTATTTTTATAAGAAGGTTTATATACTGAGGTATTTTGTTTGTTAAAGCAAAAATTGCTCCAAACACAAACTGGCCAGGACAATTTTATTCAAGGCTATTACAGTCGAGAACAGAGGGCAGAACTCAAGTCTGAACTCAGCTGAAATAAAGGCAAGAAGGCTTAGCTAGTGGAAAAGTACTGAAGGAGTTTGGGGGATCTGTCAGTGCAATGTGTGGAGGATATTGAGTTATTCCTGACTTTGCAATTGTTTTTCTCTGATTAAGTTATCTGTGTTTGCTAATTGGTGCTTCTGAAAATTAGGCTCCCACCCTCTCACAGAGGCTGAGAGATGAGGCACCATCTTCCTTGGTAAAAACATTTCAAAGGGATCAAACTCAGGCTCTTGAGAAAAACATCCTTGGGTCTTAAAACTGGCAAGGGGCTTTTAAAAAGTTTTACATATGCCTCAAAGGACCAGGGAAAGATTTCACAATTACAGGTTTTTTAAAATAAATGCTTTAAGTAAAAGGAGGTTAGAGGGTTAGAGTTAGGAAGAAGACTGTCTAAATTTATTCAAGGTGAGATAAACATTAATTTCATCTTCTTCTTTTGTATACCTTATGATTCTTTGAATGATCTTCCCTCATTATGCCACATGCAAAGCTGTTTAGTAGTGTTTTAACAAGTTCCACAGAATTTATCATTGAAAGCATTAAAAGCTAACATAAAATGATCCCTTAATAGATTGCAGGGTTTGTGTTGTCTTCATCTGATCTCCACAATTAACCCAGAGTATATGTCCTGCTACTATCTCAACTTTTTAAAGAAATCCTATCATATGCTATAATACAACATGAATAAACCTTGGAGAAGTTAATGATAATGGAATGAGCCAGTCACAGAAGGACTCATGCTCCATGATTCCACTTATAGGAAGCATCTACAGCAGTCAGACACACAGAAAGAGAAAGTAGAATGTTGGTTGCCAGGGCCTGGAAGGAGGAGGGAATGAGGAATTGCTGGTCAATGGGTGTGGATTTCAGTCATGCAAGATGAAAAGTTCTAAATATCTGCTGTACAACAACATGCACATAGTTAATAATACAGTACTGTATACTTAAAAATGTGTTAGGATTTCATGTTGTGTGTTTTTACCACAATAAAAAATATAATATAAAGGAATGAGCTAAGAAAGAAGTTCAAATATGGATATTTGCCTGTGGTAAGCAATCTATAAAGTCACGGACCCAGAATTCAAGCTCCAGCAGACTATAGCAAAGCCTGATATCATATCCATCAGATTTTGTTGCTCTCATTGTATTTGGGGATTGACAGGCACTCAGAATACATTTGTGGGGTTGAGGAGATAAGAAGTCCCTTTAACAATCAAGATTTGAGGGGTTCCTTAGGGCCTCTGGATTGGATTGTTGTTTTGCTCTCTGTCCTAGGGTGTGTCATGAACTTTTCTGGAGTTCGTTTTTTCTCATTTTATACAAGAAATAGTAATAACTCCTCCACACACCATGTTCTATTAAAGATAAGATTCTATCTTCCAAAGGAAACTATGCCTAAACTTTATGAATATTAACAATTGGTATTATAACTGAAATCTCAAATTAGTATTTATGCCCACCTCTATTCTTCACAATTACGCAGCCACCTACCATGTGGAGACATGTAAGGGGAAGAGGAAAACTAAGAACTAACAAATCATCACTTTTAGTGATAAAATTCAAATAGACCCAGCACCAGATAAGCAAATATTATCTGTATTTTTCTCTCCTAGAAATAGCACTATCCTAGAGAAGTATAATGAGAGCCACATCTGTAACTTCAAGTTTACTAATAGCCATCTGTTATAAAACACTAAAATGAAATAGCTGAAATTAATTTTAATACTATACAATCTTGCATGGCATAACACTGTTTTAGTCAATGATAGACCACATATACGATGGTGGTCCCAAAAGATTTTAATGGAGCATATATAGAAACCTGATACAGGGCATTTGATATTAACACTGCAGATCAAGTAGGGGAAATTATTAATATTCAATAATAGTGCTAAGATATTTTGTTTTCCATATGAAAATATATATAAATAAAAACATATATACCATATAGATTGTGTAAGTACACTCTATGATGTTTGCACAATGACAAAATTGCCTATGATGCATTTCTCAGAATGTATCCAGGTAAGTTATACATGACTGCACTTTATTTAACCCAATGTCCAAAATATTATTATTTCAACATGTACTCAGTATAAAAAGTATTAGTGAGATATTTACCTTCTCTTTGTTCTGAGTCATCAAAATTCGGTGTTTCATTTAGATTATCACAGCATTTTAACTTGGATATTAAATTTTATCTATATATCTAATCTATATTAAAATGCATAAAATTTAAAGTGTAAAAAGCCAATTCAGATACCCAAGTTGCTCCAACGATGCTTAAGTTTTCCAACAAATAAGCTGAATGACTTTATATTTAAAGTAATTAAAATTAAACAAAATTTAAAATCCAGTTCCTCTGTGGCACTAGTTAAATTTCAAAATAACCATATGTGCCTGATGGCTACTAAATTGTACAGCAGAACACTGGAACCTCTAAGTTGCTTGTTCTCGTACCTGTTTCTACTTGCTTTTGAGATACTTCAGTCTGTATAGATTGGGGAAAACCATGGACGAAAGCCAAATCTATGCAGTTTTGGACTTTCCAGTCAGATGTGAAAGATGTCAATGTAACCTATATGATGCTGGAGGGAATCTAGGGCTTCATTTAGTTCAAATAGTTTATTTTATAATTGAGGAAACAGAGGACTGGTAAAGAAAGCAACTTGCTTGAGGGAACACATTGAATGACTGACAGATCTAATAGTACCACCAGGAGCTTTAAGCCCCAAATCATTGCCTAGAGGAATCAGTGTTACCAACTGCTTCTGAAGAGTAGCCTCAGGTAAAGCAAAGTGCCAGTGAAAAAAACGTTTCAAAGCATTTAGGGGAATGTAAGTTCCAAGATTAATCTTTATAGGAAAATCTTTTTATTACGGTAATTATTTGAGAATGGGCCTACATTGCACTCTAACCTATCTTTATGAAACCTGTCACTAGCGAGAACAAAAAAAAAAAAAAGAAAGAAAGAAAGAAAGAAAGAAAAGGAAGAAGAAAGAAGATAAGAAGGAGAAAAATAAAGAGAGAAATTTATAGAAAATAAAATCTAGCTCTGCAACACTAGTGTCATTCTTGGACTTTCTATCTTGTCTGATCACAAGGGCTTAAATGGAAAATATATTGTAGTGCTCAAGTAAATAGTCTTTTTCCTGTCTCCACAAAGATGATGAAAATCCTGAGCCAGAAACTTCTAAAATAGAATCTATTATGACTCCCACATCCCACCTTCCAACTTCTATTTAAAGTCCTTAATAAGTGTTCTCACCACAAAAAAAGTGATAAGCATGTGAGATGATGCATATGTTAATCAGTTCCACTGAGCCATTTGATAATGTCTTCATATTTCAAAACATCATGTGTGCACATAATTTTTATTTATAAGAGTTCTGAATGTTGAGATTACTCACAGATAACAAAGTCTAAGCAATTTTGCAATGCTATTTTCACTAAATGAAAGAATATTCCATAGAGAAATATTTATAGAATTCCCTTTTGGAGTAGATCCACTTATTTTTAATTAATTTACATTAATGATCAGTGCTATTTGCTGTTTCTCAACTCCAGGGAGGATAAATCTATGTGCTTGGTAATGTCAAAATCCTAGAATTAAAACTTTGCCACACTTCCTTGTTGCGGCAAGGTTGAAAACATTTCTAGGGGTCCATGAATTTCCCTTAATTGTGCATCGGTGTACACATGTACTTGCTGGGCATATGGTCTACCACTTTAAAAAAAAAAATTTAAAAGTTTTCAGCTGTTGCTTCTTACCTTTAGATTTTCCTTCGGATGATGACAGGTCCTGTTTAGTCTCTGAGCCAGCAGGTGATGTTTGTGGGTGAGATTCCACCACACCCTGTATGACAAGTCAGTAGATGTAGTAAAAGGGTGTGCAAATTGACGTCCCTGTCAGTAGGTGATGCTTGCTGGGAGGAGCAAGCTGCAGTGTTGTTTTTGGGTCCTGTAACCAGCTGTTGTTACTCAGGAGAGGCACTTTAGTGCCTCAGGTGGTGGGTGGGGACCCGGGACTTCCAGGTGTGTCTTTATTCTCCACCTCAGTGGGGGCAGGTGGGGGAGTGAGGCTCCAGGAGCTGGATGAGTGAACCTGCCCCCAAGCTCCACAAATGCTGTTAGTAGGGCTCAAAGGTCTGTTCCCTGCTTCTGGGCAGAGCTGCCAGGAGGGGCTGGAATGGCCCCACTTAACCAAAAAGTCTGCCTGTAGGGGTGGAGCTGTCTGAGACCTGCAGTCTGGTGCAGGCCTCTCTCCTTTCCACCCACGGTTTCTCCTGGGCCTCTGCCAGCAGGCAGGACCTCTAGCCGGTGGATCTACCCTGGCTGTGATGCAGGCCCGGAAGTTTCCTACTCAGGATCGCAGCCTGAGCTGGGAGCACGGACTTCCCATGGGAGGAAGGTTGCCCCTCAAGCACGCTGATCCGCCCCTGAAGGCACACACGTCAGCAGGCTTATTCACAAATATCCCTTCTGTGCCCCCCGGGCAATTCGATCCCCTGGGTGTTTGGAATCTGGTCTGCAGGCCTGTCCCCTGGGCCCTGGAGATTGATCCTTGATGCTTCCAGGGAGAGGAGTACTGGTCTCAAGTCACTCACGGGGTGCCCAAGCGGGATCGCTGTCTCTCCTCCGCCTCAGGATTTGCCCTGCTCTCCTGGAGTCACCAGGGAAGCCGCACCTGGGAGGGTTGGTGGGTGGGGAGCTCACAGTCTGAGTACCTCTCAGTCTGCTGTAGGGCCCCAAAAGGAAAGGTCCTGTTCCCTGCAGATGCCTCAGGGTGGTGGCTACATTGTCTCTCTCAGCAGCCGCCCGTAGGGAAGCGGAAGGGGAGAATGAAGCAATATGGCGGCTGCTGATCTGCTCCGGTCTGTGGGCCCGGAGGTGCCCTGAGGGAGCTGGGAGCCTGGTGTCCTGTCCACAAGGGGCTCACCGCTCACTGGCGACAGCCGTCTCTGGGCTGGTGGTAACAGGTCTCTCCAACTGCTCAGGAGCCCACCAGCAGTCCAAATTGCAAGGGAGGGAAATTTTAACCTCTCCACCTACCCTTGTGACTGGTCTCCAAGCTTCTCCAGGACCTTTCTCCCGATTCTCCTCCTCAACTTCTTCCCATGAAGTCTCCTGTAGTTTCAGGCCCCCTTCCTTCAGACCCTCATCCAATCTATGTTTGTCTTCCTGTTTATTTATTTTTTTTTTTTTCACTTTCTTCTAAAATCTGTCTTTCTTGCAGAGACACTCGGGCTGGCGTTTTTTCCCGTCCGCCATCTTGCAGTCCTGAGGGGAAAATTTATATCCATAAATACCTACATCCAAAAGACAGAAAGATCACAGATAAACAATCTAATGAACCACCTCAAAGAACTGGAAAAGGATGAGCAAACTGACCCCAAACCCAGCAGAAAAAAAGAAATAAGAAAGATGAGAGCAGATCTAAATGAAATTGATAACAAAAAAATATACAGACCATTAATAAAACAAAAAGTTGGTTCTTTGATGTTTATTCTTTTAAAATGGTTAAGGTTTGTTTTATGACACACAGTTTGGTATATCTTGATATATGTTCCAAGCACACTTTAAAAGAAATTATTCTGCTGCTGTTAGGTAGAGCTGTGTAAATATTCGTTAGTTCCTATTGGTTGATGATATTGAAGTCTTCTATATCCTTGTAGGTTTTCTGTCTACTAATCCTATCACTTGTTAAAACAGGGATAGTCGATATTTTGTCATAGTCTCAGAGGTTCTTGAAGCTATGATACTTTTTAAGTCTATTTTCTTTCTATTGTTTAGATTAGGTAATTGCTATCATTCCATTTCCATATTCACTGATTTTTTCCCCTCTATCCACTCTATTCTGCATTTGAACCCATCCATTGAGCTTTTTATTTTGGTTACTGCATTTTCCAGTTATAAAACTCCTATTCTTCTTCTCTAAGATATTTTTTCTATTAATTTGCTGAAATTTTCTGCCTTTTCATTTTTTTAAATGTGTCCATCATTATTACTTGAAGCTTTTTAATGATGGCTTCTTTAAAAAAAATCTTTGTCAGATAATTCTAACATGTCTATTATCTAGAAAACTCCAAAGATTCTGCCATGAGACTGCTGCCATGGAATTGATAAACAAATTCAGCAAACTCTCAGGTTACAAAATCAATGTACAGAAATCACTAGCATTCCCATATGCCAACAACAATCAAACTGAGAATCAAATCAAAGACTCGATACCCTTCACAATAGCAACAAAGAAAATAAAATACCTAGGAATATATTTATCTAAGGAGGTAAAAGATCTCTACAGGGAGAACTACAAAACACTGAGGAAGGAAATAGCAGAGGATGTAAACAAGTGGAAAACCATACCATGCTCATGAGTCAGCAGAATCAACATTGTTAAAACGTCTATACTACCCAAAGTGATCTACAGATTCAATGCAATCTCTATTAAAAAACCAAAATCATTTTTCACAGATCTAGAAAAAATAATTCTACACTTTGTATGGAACCAGAGAAGACCTCATATAGCAAAAGCAATCTTAAGCAAAAAGAACAAATTGGGAGCTGTTAGGTTTGTTCCTGGTGGGAACCCGAAAAGTATGTGTAGGATGGAATGTAGTTAATGCAAAACTTGGGCTTGTAAAACAATAGCTGCAGGAGTCTGGAGAGTCCCCAGACTTTGTAAATCTAACAGACTGCTGCAGCCAACTTTCCTTCCCCACCCCCCACCCCCAATAGAGTCAAAGTTTGTCCCTCCCTAGCTCTCCTACTAAGGATGACCCCAGAGCTGAAGGATGGATATGACTGGGGCAGAGATCGCGGGAGTTGGTTGTTTGAGAAAGAATTAATTCCAAATGGCTCTTCTGGCCCACTTACTTACTCCCCCTGGAAAAACCCTCTATAAAACACAATGCTCTCCCCTATTCTCTCATGGATGCTTTTACACCTCCACCCATCTGCACCCACATGCTCAAAATAAACAGCATTTTGGTACACATGAAGCTTCGTGTGACTGTCTCTCGGCTCCAGACCTAACAGGAGGCATCAATTTGCCAGACTTCAGGCTATACTATAAGGCTATAGTAACAAAAACAGCATGGAACTGGCACAAGAACAGAGTCATAGACGAATAGAACAGAACTGAGAACCCAGATATAAAACCATCCTCATATAGTCATCTAATCTTTGACAAAGCAGACAAAAACATACACTGGGGAAAAGAATTCTTATTCAATAAATGGTGCTGGGAAAATTAGATACCCACAGGTAGAAGACTGAAACAGGATCTGCACCTTTCACCTCTCACAAAAATCAACACATGGTGGATAACAGACTTAAACCTAAGGCGTGAAACTATAGGAATTCTAGAAGAAAATGTTGGAAAAACTCTTATAGACATTGACCTAGGCAAAGAATTTATGAAGAAGACCCCAAAGGCAATCACAGCAGCAGCAAAAATAAATAAATGGGACCTGATCAAATTAAAAAGCTTCTGCACAGCCAAGGAAACTATCATGATAGCAAACAGACAACCTACAGAATGGGAGAAAATATCCACATGTTATACATCCGATAAAGGGCCAATAACTAGAATTTATGTAGAACTCAGGAAAATCAGCAAGAAAAAATTAAACAGCCCTATCAAAAAGTGGGCAAAGGACATGAACAGAAACTTTTCAAAAGAAGACAGACTAATAGCCAACAAATACGTGAAAAAATGCCCAACATCTCTAATCATCAGGGAGATGCAAATCAAAACCACAATGAGATATCACTTATCTCCAGGGAGAATGCTCTTTATCAAAAAGTCCCAGAACAATAAATGTTGGTGTGGATCCAGAGAGATACAAACACTCATACACTGCTGGTGGGACTGCAAAATAGTACAACCTCTGTGGAAAGTATTATGGAGACACCTCAAAGAACTACAAGTAGACCTACCATTTGATCCAGCAATTCCATTACTGGGCATCTACCCAAAAGAACAAAAGACATTCTCTAAAAAAGACATCTTCACTTGAATGTTTATAGCAGCACAATTCACAATTGCAACGATGTGGAAACAACCCAAGAGCCCATCAATACATGGGTGGATTATGTGGTATATGTATACCATGGAGTTCTCCTCAGCCCCAAAAAACAATGGTGATCTAGCACCTCTTGTATTATCCTAGATGCAACTGAAGCCCATTCTACTTAAGTGAAGTATCACAAGAATGGAAAAACAAGCACCACATGTACTCACCATCAAATTGGTATTAACTGATCAACACGTAAGTGCACATATAGTAATAACTTTTATCAGGTGTTGGGCAGATAGGAGGGGGGGAGGAATGAATGGGTATATATATATACACACCTAATGGATGCGGTACGCACCATCTGGGGGATGGACATGCCTGAAGCTCTGAGTCAGGTGGGGCAAAGGCAATATATGTAACCTAAACATTTGTACCCCTGCAATATGCTGAAATAAAAAATAAAATAAAATAAAATACTAAGGGAAAAAATAAAATAAAAAAAGTTTTCAATCAGTACAGCACTTAGAAAATAGCATGTTTTTTTTTCATATTGCAATATAAAAACTTGGAACATAACTATATATGAAACAAAATGATCCATGTAATTAATGCATTCTTCCATTTGAATTAATTATATTCTTATAAAAAGTTTTATTGTGTGTACATGGTATGAGAGCTATCAAATTTGGGAAATCTCAATGGCTTTTGTCAAGCTGTACAAGTCTGATACACATATTTTCACCATGGGACTAGACCTGCCAAGATATAGAGGTATTACTATTCATTGGCTATAACATACTCTCATCTGGACAAAGCTGAAATGTAAATCATAGATTGATTTGTTAGTAAAGTGTAAGTGTGATCCTTTATGTATATTTACATGAGAGACTACACATTATTCTATCCCTAGTTACAAAATTATTTGAGCATTTATAATGTTCTAGGCATTTGGAGGTTACAACAATGAGAAAAGAACAGAAAACCTTGGGATAAAAATATTTACACAAATAATCCAACAATCTCATTTGGAATATAATTTCATCAAGCATCAGTGGTTCTAATTTGAATGAAAATGTTATGATTTAATTTAAAATGAGCACTGTTCAATGTCTGTGATATATAAAACATACTTTAGTCTTTACAATGTTGCAATTGAATTATATTTTACATCAACCACATATATGTGATTAAGCTAATTCTATATTTCACTCATTACTTTTTTCATTTTCTTTTCTCAAATCTTTACAGCATGCTGGAAACAATGAGAACTCTCAGTTTAAATTCACACAGAAAGGAAACCCAAGTACCATTGTGTTTGACTCTCGAGATGTAAGATTAATTTTAAAAAGGGCTTAATGGCACTCAGTGTGAAAACAGTGACATAAACATTTGTATAATGCTTATGTATGCCACCATGAAACATGCCATTCATATATAATGTAAAGTGCCTAAACATTGTACCTTCAAGTATGAGAAAGTGAATACTTTTGGGATGTGAAGTGTGCAGGCGTTCCTTTAGAAAGTGGAACCAGACTTTTAGGGCTTTGTGAATATGAGCTCTCAGAGATGAGTGAGTGACAAGGAGGCTGAGAAACCTGCTCATTCTTACATCCACTGCATGCGTGCTGCTGTTGAAATATAAACAAAGCACGATGTGATTCTCTAGTATTCTCCCCAGAAAGTAAATACAACATTGGTTACAGAGGCATCATACTATATCACATTAAAACAAAGAAACATTTTTACCAAGGAATAATAATGAAAAAGGATTTTTTTTTTACATGTGAAGCTAAACCCTGGTTTTTTTTACACAATGTAAATACCATAGTTTTAATTATTGAACTTTGTCAGATACAAGCTTATAGGTCTACCCTGCTTAGATTTGAGAAGGAGCAAATAGTGATGACCACATTGAATAGATTCAGAACTAGAGTGTCTTTGCAGTTGACAAATTTCTCAAAGAGTCCACAAGAAGCTGTTGATACTCAAAAGGAAATAAGATTACATCTAAGGAATTGAGGCAGAGAACAAAAATAAATTGACCAAGTCAGACTCTTTTTCTTATGTTGGCTGCCAAAAAGGATTTAAAAAAAAAATGAATGGATCAGGGATCTTGTCATTGAATTTCAGATATTTACATAAGCACACCAATAATGCAAGGTAGAATATAAAAAGGTTAATAAAATATAGGTGAAAAATGTACTACTGAAGCACTGTTAACTGAAGGTGTGATTTATTTCTATGTGGAAAGATAAAGAGGAAGACGGAAAGACTTCAAACAAGACAACATGGCTGCTGTACTTTGCAAGGTGGGCATGTCTTTGACAGCGTGAGCAAACATGCAGAGGCCAGAGATTTCAGGATTACATTCAATATGTCTAGAGTATAGAGTGCTTGAGGGTACAGAATGTGAAATGAGCCCAGGAAAAATAGATATTGACTTGTTTGTAGAGGACCTTAAAATGCAAGCTAAGGAGTTTGGACTAATTATGGAGAAAGCCAATATTTGTCAAAGTTTGTGTACAATTAGGTGATATGGCCAGATCTTTGATTTTAGGGAGAAGGACAGCTTTGTTCATATGCAATCTGTGCCCTTGCACAGGGCTCTCGCTGAGAAGAGCTTCATGCTTGTGTAGTCACTGTCTTAAAATTGTAATAATTTGTCTTTGTTTTATAAGTGAAATTCAATGAAATTATAGAGCATGTGTGTCAGGAAAAGGCGTATTTGCAATATGCACCATTCTTTACAGGCTCATTTGTGATGGTCCATAAGCATACAGTTCTGGTTGTCCCATGTATGAAACTTCAGCAAAAGTCAAACTGAGTACAAGGTAAGCTTCTCACATCTATGGCTGAGTAAGAAGGGTCATTGACAGCCCTGAAAGGCCACGATTTCCACTCAAACAAGAATATGCATCAAACACAAAAAGGAGGCAAAGGTTTTCTAAAATATGCAAACATGTAGGGAATCCTGTCATAGTCTTTCTTACTCATTACACTCCTTTGAAATAGCCAATCAATCACTTAGGCTTAAAATGAGGACATAGAAGGAAAGGGAAAGATAGGGCAATGCGCAGTCATTTTCCTTTGCATCTTCCCTTACTTATCATAAGCCGAAAGTAGAGCATGTTGGTAGAATGTGCATTTATCAAGAATTAAATAAGAACAATTAAGTTCATTTTCTCCAACATTTCATCCTCGAAAAAATGAGATACATAGGCATGTGCAAGCTACAAAATATAAAAGGTATAATTCTGGTGATTCTGTATACAAGCTAAATGTTCTTAGAGTTGTATTCCACAATCAAAATGAACATAACATTTATGTTAATTTAAACTTTAATTTTTATTTATTTAGACGAACCTTAAATAGCAGATTTTAGGGGGGAAAAAGCACATGGAGAAGGAGGAAGAAGGAGTAGATGTGCTTTGCTTTATTCCTTCCACAAGTTAAGTTGAAATTTCTAAACATTACGTATAAAACAAACATAGTAAGACTCTTTAAACATGGAAACAAAAGGCAGAAGAGCTAGGAATTTTAGGAACTGGGGAATGACATGATGGTGAGTTGCCTGGGTTTTTGTTTTGCCTTATGTATCACAGACTGAGCTAAAAAAAAAAAAAAAAAAAAAAAAAAAAAAAAGCCAGCAACCTAAAAAATAAAAAGGTCAATAAAGCCAGATTTCCATTCAAAATACCAGATAAGAGACAGCCTAGCAAGATAGATAGAAAATTTTATGCAATAAGTTCCTTATTCCATCCAGATACTACAGAAATAGCTGAGTCCCCATGCCCACATATGCCAATAAAGGCTTACTAGGGAGCCCAGACTTACAACCCAGCTGAGAATAATGAGTTTTCCTCCTGCACAACCACTGGTGCTGATGTCATTGTTGGCCTAGTGCAGATTTCAAATTTTTACAACCTCCTACTGGTAACAAGGCTACCTCTCGTGGTGTCAATGGAGGCAACGTGGGAATATTAAGGCATTTCTACATCTCTCAGGCAGAGGGGCATCAGTAGAGACCTAGCAAACAGCCTGAACTGCTGCTCCCACCAAGCAGTAACAAGGAACCCCTTGCCACATCAGATGTTTGCAAAGACCAAGTGGGGAACCTGTACTTTTATTCCCACATAGAGGTAATGAGATATCAGTCCCCTCTTCCTTGCTAAAACAGAGTGAGAAGCCAGCAAAATGGAAGGTTTACATAAAATCCAGAGTCTCATATCATAAAGCCCAAATATCCACTGTCCAATAAAAATAACACTCATCATAACAAGAACCAGAACAATATCTTTGGAATCAGAGTTCATATGCTTGACACCATAAGTGCAATCCATAAAAAGAAAAATTGATAAATTGAACTTCATCAAAATTAAAAATGTTCACTTTATGAAAGACCTTGTTAAAAGAGGATGAAAGGACAAGTTAAAGTCTGATGGAAAATATTAATATTTGCAAACCACATATTTAATTGAAAATTACTATCTAGAAGACAGGACTCTCAAAACTCAACAGTAAAAACCTAAACCATCCAATTTGAAAATGGGTAAATGAAAAGAACAGACCT
Source organism: Varecia variegata (assembly GCA_028533085.1). Classification (NCBI taxonomy): domain Eukaryota; kingdom Metazoa; phylum Chordata; class Mammalia; order Primates; family Lemuridae; genus Varecia; species Varecia variegata. The sequence goes on along the minus strand of JAQIFY010000155.1, from coordinate 11,377 downwards.
TCCAAGAAAGCGGACATAGAGATGGCAAATAAGCACATAAAAAGATGCTAAACATCTTTAGCCATTGATGAAATGCAAATTAAAATGATAATGATATATGACTGCACACCTATCACAAGGGCTAAGATAGCAATTTTTCTTTTTAAAAAGGAACCTAGGGACAACACCAAATGCTGGCAAGGTTATGGAGAAATTTGATGACACATATAATGGTGGTGGTAATTTAAAATGAAAGCCACTTGGGAAACTGCTTGGTAGTTTTTTAAAAACCTATAAGTGCAATTACCTTATGATCAATCATTTATGCCCCTTGACATTTATCTCAGAGAAATGAAAACTTATACTCACACAAAATCCTGTCCATAAGTGGTCTTAGCAGTTTATTTATAATTGCAAAAAATGAAACAGCACAAATGTCCTTTAATGGCTAAATGGCTAAATAAACCTTGGTATATTCATATCATGGAATATAACTGAGTTCTAAACAGTAGTTCTAAACAATAGTTCTGAACTATTGATACACAACTTGGATTGACATCCAGGGAATTATGTTGAATGAAAAAAAAAATCAATCTTAAAAGTGTATAGACTGTGTTTCCACTTACCTAACATGCATAAAATAATAAGATTATAGCAATGGGGTCCCGATTAGTGGTTGCCAGGGGTTAAGTACTGGGAGGGGTAAGTTTGAAAAGAAAGTGCATATTACTGTAAAAGGCCAATATGAGGAATCTTTATGATGATGGAAATGTTCTGTACTTTGATTGGATCAATTTAATATCCTAGTTGCAACAGTGTACTATAGTTTTGCAAGATGTTACCATTGGCAGGTATTGGGTAAAGCATACATGATATTTCTGTATTATTTCTTATACTTGCATGTGGATCTACAATTATCTTAACATTTAAAATTTTAATCTTAAAACATCAAAAGAAAAAAAAAGAAAAATAATAGCAAAAATCACCACGCCAGGTTGAGATAGAGATCATAAATAAAGGAAAAGCATTATATATAGTACCTTCAACAGTACTTTTTTTTTAGATGTATTGTGTTTGACCCACAGTACTTTTTATTTTTTATTATTATTTTTTTAAGTCAGGATATTATGGTGGTACAAACATTTTCGTTACATGAAATGCGTTTGCCTCCCTCAAGCCAGGGCTACAAGCGTGTCCTTCCCCCATACAGTGTGCCCCGTTTCCATTAGCTGTGGGTTTACCCTCCCACCCCCTATATCCCCCACCCCCCACCCGCCCTGCCTGACGGGCACCCGCTATTACTACCATGTGAGCACCTTAGTGCTGATTAATTAGTACCAGTTTGATGGCGAGTACATGTGGTGCATGTTTTTCCATTCTTGTGATACCTCACAACAGTACTTTTTAAGAGCAGTTTTTACCTGTTTTTTATACAAGGGGTCCTCTTATGTTAGTTTTATATTGGGCACCCAAAATTATATAGCTATTACTATTTAGGGAAGATGTGTTTGTGTTTTTTCCTATTTTTGTGAAACTTCGAAAAATGTGTAAAAATACTAATTGTGATTCTGGCAAGAGGTAACACCTTAGAAGCTATTTGCTATCTGTTAGGGCTATGTTAAATGATTTTCAGTTTCCGCTTTAAGCATAAATGGTGGGGCTTGTTCCAAATTGCAATTTTCTCCCCCATTCACTTTCCCTTTCTGTCAGATGTCTTTCCGTCCTTTATCTTATCTCCTCTCCCATCACCAAGTTCTCTAATCCCACTCTGAGTCATTTCACCAATACCATGTAGAAGTTCTCTCTCTAACCATGCCCTGGTAAGCTGCCTGTTTTTCGTATCTCTACTTCCAGGAATCTATACCTTCTTGTGTAGGGAATGTTTAAAATTCAGAGCCTGAAATATCAAATATGCTTAAGGCATGAAATTAATGAAATAAGCCATATATAAGAAAATGTATCGATGGGGATTGTGTTGACTGTTTGGGACGCTGGGGTCAGTAGTCCTTATTTCTCTCTGGCTGTGTAGTAGTATCACCTGGGGGACTTTTACAATATAGTGATGTTCAGGAGCAATTCCAGAATAATTCAATCAGAATCTCTGTGGGTGGAGTCAGTGCATATATATATTTTTTTTAAGTTATCCAGGACAAAAGGATGTGCTTGATGAGGTTAAACAATCATAATCGATTGTCCTTAAATGCAGATGAACATAAGTACCACTGGAAAATGTTTTAAAAATGAAAATCACCCAAGCAATTTCTCAGGAAATTCCAAATTAAAGAGATATGTACTAGTCAGAAGTCCTCATTTTAGCAACCTGTCTCCACTGTCACACACCCCAGGTGATTCTGATTCAGAGGATCTGTTGAACAATATTTCAGATATACCATTTTAGATAAACAAATCTATCCTAGCACAATATTCAGTATTAGATACTCCTAGTACTGATATATTTGCATTTTACAAAGGTCAAAGCTCTAATAAGACTCCTAAATGGTGGGGTTGTAGGTGGACATGATAGACTATGGGATGACTTTTGATAGCAGGTAGGTGGGATCGATCCCAGACCCTTCATCCGTTGTGTAATTTCATGTATGTTATGTTGTATTGCGAGGTAGTGAGACTGATCAAAAAGCTGGCATGAGTTACATATCTTTTATAACCTAACCGTGAGAATCATCTTTTATCACTTAACCAAAATCAAGTTTAGGTATAGGATGATACTTCCAGGGTGGGATCACAGATGACTTACTTATTTTGTATTGATCACAACAGAGTAGCATATTCATATTGATCCTTACATTAATAAAAAGTGTAATAGGGTAAAAAGAAGAACCCCAAGGCATCTGAAGCAGGGGCAAATAACCATATAGGTGTCTACTCTTTCCCAGGTATTTTGCTGGATATCTTAAATAGGTCATATTATTTAATTTCCCTTTATCTTCACACAACCATAAAAGAAATGCTATTTTGTTTTTCTAAGATACAAGAAACTCAAGCTCAAATAAGCAATGTGTTCAAGGTCACAAGTGTGATGTTAACTGTAATAACGGTACTGGCAACACTATAACCCTTATGTGCTTGCACGATGCATTATTCTATTCAGCATTTTGTTCTACACAAAGTGTCTCCTCTGTGCCTCACAACCACCCCAGTATGTCTTACGAGACAATAGATACATAAAGAGATTAGGAAATGTGCCTAAAGCCTCATATTAGAAATGACAGTTCTGGGAATTGAACAAGGAAATTTGTCTCTGGAGTAATCATAAAGCAGAGTTTGCATTTTCCTACAAGGCAAGAAAACTGAAGCTCTGTTCATAACAAAGTAATAGGGACCAGAGAGATTCCAGGCAGGGAGACACAGAGTTAATGAATAAAGGAGGTTTTCTTGCATTTCCCCTTGCTCTATGCTAACTCATAGTGGTTAAGCTATGAAAATACTCAAAGAAATACTCAATGGTATACATATAGTAGAAAAAATAAGAGCTCAGAGGGAAAAAAAAACTAAATAAAGAAGCCTCAATTTCTTTATCTTTTAATGGATGAGAGAGGATAGGTTCCAATAAAACACTTGAGGGTAGGGAGATTAAATGAAATGAGTTTGCTTAGTCCCTGTCCCATAGTAGGTGTTTGGTTTCTACATTTTGTTTATGATCACTATGTTATAATATGATTTCATATGTTATAATATAAAACTCAGATAGTTGTTTTGAGTGAGTATATCGGCTAACTTATTTTTTTTTAATTTTTACTTTTATATATTATGTTACTTTCTTGAGAGCAGAGGTACGTGGAAGGTCCGTAATAAGAGAATGTAGTACCAAATAATGAAAAGCAGTGCTAAGCGATGTTTTCAGGCATGGAAACTTTGGTGAAGGGGGAGGCCACTAGAAAATGACATACCCTTTCAGTTCTAGGACCCTATGACCGTCCGCTTTGGTTTGGATATGGTTTGTTCAGTCTCATGTTGAAATTTGAGCTCCGTTGTTGGAGGTGGGGTCTAGTGGGAGATGTTTGGATCATGGGGGTGGATCCCTCATGAAAAGCTTGGTGCCATTCTCAGGGGAGTGAGTGAGATCTCACTCTTAGTTCCCCCGCCTGGCTGTTGACAAGAGTCTGCCTCCTTCTCTCTCTCTCTTTCTCCCCTCCTCTCTCTGTGTGATCTCTGTGCACATCAGGAAGACAAATTTTAATCCTACTTTTGCTGATTCTCAATTGTGTCTTAGATAAATGGCTTCAATATTCTGAATTTCTCATCTATAGAATATCAAATCATGGTTCTCAAACATTTTGGTGCTTAAAATTCCCCTAACAAACACATTTTTAAAAAGCATATCTGCAGGTTCCATTCTTTCTTTTCAGGATGTGGGCAGGCCTTAGGCAGGGCCCAGGAATCTAAAACATCTTATATAGTTTATTCTTCTTTAAAAGTTTACACTTTAAGAAGTATTGACATTGATGATTTTCAAGTTTATTATAATAATTATACACATCACGGTTTTCATTATTAATTATTTCTCATAAGAATTATAGGCTAGAGTTTTAATGTTAAAGACGTGTGAACCATGGACACGGTTCCCAGGATGGTGTCAGGGATCACGCTCATCCATAGACACATTCGTAGGTTCCACACGCTGCTTGTACCCTCTTCAAGGAATATAGGAATTAGCCTTGGTCCTTTAATTCTTTTTAATAGATGTAGAAAATTTGAAAGGGATCACCAAGAGCTTAGGGAAATATTAAATTTTCTGTTCAAAGTATGTTTAAATTACTTCAGAATGACTTGTTATTTTCAGCTGTTTGCTAAAATTATAACATTGAAGTCACATGAAGGAAGAAAAGAATATACCTTCCCCCATCCGATATCCTCCAGCTTGTAAATGCTCCTCATATTCTTTAATAGCATATCTACAATTAAACAAATTGTGCATTTTATTTTAAGGATTAAGACTCAATGGTCAATTTAAATGGTATTTGCAAAGTTTCCAACTCCTAGAGGTAAAAGCCATTTAATTTTTCTTCATGTACTGAGGAAATGAAAGGCAACAATGACTTCAGCTTTACTTAGCATATGGAGCCCTGTTTAGTTTTCTGTTGTTACACTTGCTTGCCTGTCTCTGTCTAGGGGGAGTTTACTCAACAGAATGGCATTGCCTGTGGACAATGGGAGGAAAGAATGTGTAGAAAGTAATAACTCCTAGAGCAGAGAAACTTCTGCCAGCTTTTTCAAGTTATAACTGAATTTGGCAGAGATTTGTAAAATCGTTGCATGTTATTTTTGCATGCTTATTATGTGACATCTGCAGCCTTGAATGAATTGTTGGGAGACATTTGGTTAAAAATAAAGTTTTAAAAATCCCCAGGCTATTTACACCTTGTTGACCTGGACAGAGACCACATACCGTTGTTACTTTGGGCAATACTTAATCGAGCCATATGAACTGGTTGACTTCATATGCAACATTGGCATAACTGGCATTTTACAAGAAGCAGGCTCACCTCCAGATATTGCAGAATTGATAATATAGCTTCCAAGGTCTTCAGATCAATTGGTTGCTTTCTCACTGGATATCCAAATTTAGAATATGCCATAATATCACTCTAATTTTATTTTATATTGGAAATGAGGGTTAATTTATTAAAGTGAATAAAATTGGAAATATAAAGCCTACAAATATGTATAATAAGGAGAAGGCCAAATGAATTATGTACTAATACAGTACTAAGTTCCATCTGGTCCATAACTCTGTGACTGTTCACACCTTAATGCCCACCAACAAACACATAATGGCTCCTTTTCTTGTGTCTCCAGAGTACTTGGTTTATAACATTATGACAGCCAGTATCACAGCTTATGTGCTTACTGTATCAGGTTTACTTAGTTAATTTTAGAAGACTTCTCCTGTTGCCTTAGATTATTAGCAATTTGTGATTAGTTGACATGTCCATTTTGTATTAATTTTGTCACCTACCAAAATATTCACTTTTAGTGTATATTCAGTAATTTTTTAGTATAATTACATAATTGCAAGCTAGATGGCACTATAGATTATAGCACATTTAATTCTTTCAATTTACAGATGGAAAAATTAAGATTCGATGAAATGTGATTTACCTAAGGTTACCTGAACAGTTTGTGGTTAATCTATATGAGAACCCACAAGTCTTACACTGTCTATGAGTGTAACAATATACTAAGGCTCCACAACTGGATTAATTCAGTGTTTAGTTAAGCATCTAGTCTTCCATCTTATGCTTTTTCTTCTTCTCCCTAATTTTGCCAGTTTCTTTCTTTTTTATTTTTTGAATAGTAATACTGAATTAAGTCAGTATCTTTTTCCAATAAATATGAAAATTCCATTTAGTTCAAGTGGTAGTATCTATGAAAAATTTGCTCAAAAGATGCAAACATTTTTAAGCAAGACCATTCTTAACTCCAATGATTTCTCTTCATAATATTCTAAATACTGTGCTTATTTCTAGCTTCCAACCTTTGTCATCTCTTAACTAAATGAGCTGAGAGGTATGGAATTGCTAGATTTTTGTTTTGTTTTGTTTTGTATTTTCCTCCCGTATTGCGAGACAGGGAATCTGCCCACATATAGCTCACCATTGCTACAGCCCACAAACAACTAGCGACTGAGAAAACCTACATACTAAGGATATCTATAACCAAGGCATCCATCCAGAACCTAGACTGGCAAGCAAAGCCAAAGGTTCTTACCCAACATATGCTACAGACACACCCTTACAAGCAGGGTGGGAAAAGCCCTATCTAAATAAAAGAAAATCCTAAAATAAGAAGCCACAGCTTCTCCGAATGAGAAGGAATCAGCAAAAGAACTCTGGAAGTATGAAAAATCAGAGTGAAAGGACACCCCCAATGGGGAAAACCAATTCTGTAGCTATGGATACCAACCAAAATGAAAATATTGAAATGACAGATAAAGAATTCTAAATATGGATTGTCAGGAAGCTCAATGAAATTCAAGGGAAGATGGAAAATCCACACAAAGAAACCAGAATAACAATTCAGGAAATGAACGAAAAATTCACTGAAGAGATTGACAAATAATAAAAACCAAATAGAACTTCTGAAAATGAATAATTCGTTAAAGATATACAAAACACACTGGAAAGTTTTAAAAATAAAACAGGCAAAAGAACGAATCTCAGATCATGAAGACAACTCTTTCAAATTAACTCTCTTCTCAAATATCACTTTATCCCAGAAGTGAGTATTGATTATCTTATCTCCACTCAGCTACCCCAATTCTATCACTTATCTCCATTTCTTCCTTTATTTGTTTTAATAAATTTATTACTACTTGAAAATACACTCTATGTTGATTTGTTGGCTGTCTAAAATATAATCTCCTTGAAAGCAGAAAACTTATCTCTGTTGTTCATTGTTGTATACCTAGGGTTTGACATAGCATAGTGGCTCAATTATAAATGATGCAATAAATGAATGAAAAGTTCACTTTTTCACTAGTCCCACTGCTTCTTTGTCATGGTGAGAATCATTCTGATGTTGGCTTAAAATGTTTTCAGTCCTACCATGGCTCTGGCCTTTGCAGGCTAATTAACTTTGTGAACTAAGCAGAGTCACTCAGCCTCCCTGAATTAAATTAACCTTGCCTGTAAACTAAGGAGAAACACACCTGCCCTCTTTTCCTCACAGGATTGTTGTGAGGACCAAATAAGATAACAAAAGTAAAAATGCATTGGGAATTTCTAAGTGCAGTTCTAATAGTACTCTAATACCTTAAAGGAGGTGGCTGATAGCATAACAGGTACAACTATGGTATATATAAAATATATTCTAGTTTGAGATTTAGTTTAACATCTTGTTAATTTAAATATATAAATTGATACATTAAATAATTTTCTTAGGAGTACTGCTTTTTTCTACACCAGTTTTCTGGGTACAGTTGGTAAAAAGCTTTGTTTTTTTTTTCCCCCTAGCATAATCAATGGCCTATCTTGACATGTTTGATATTCCTGATAGAGTTTCCTTTGTGCATGGATGGGTGTGTGTTTATACCAACAATTATTATTCAGATTTAAAAAAAGTTCAGAAACATCCATTATAATAACAATCTGATGTATTTAAAGACTCATGGTTACATGCCAATGGCAATAGAGGATAAGTTTTGTTGAGTGAAAGTGTTCAGAAAAGCAGTGGGTTTTGAGATAGGTATTAAACATTTTATAAATATGAGCATGAACACTTATTCTTCCCCTCTAAATAACCATAACATACCAGACAGAAGTATTAATAAAAGTGGACAAGATTAAATAGTCTGACTACACAGAAAATCAAAGAAAGAAGACCCATAAGTTATTCTCATCAGAACGATGCAGGTATTTGAAACAGGAATAGGTCAGTAGATAGATAGGTATATAAATAGACAGATATTTATACAAATATAAATAGATTAGATATATTTCAGGTCAACCATATTATTCATATTACCCACACTAATAACGTAGATGACTTACTCAAGGTCACATGAAATAGAATCAGTGTTGTCTTAGGTACCTTAGCATTGAAGTATTAGCTATGACACCTGCATCTAATTAATCAGGGGTTGGTAATGCAGATACAAGTTTCTGGATCACATCCTAGATTTACTGGAAGAAATTTTCTTGGGCTAAATCCTAGGAAGCTGCTTTTTAATTAAATAGTCAATGGACCTGTGAACATTCAATTTTAAGGTTTACTGCTATAAATATGCAATTCTATGTAATCAATATTCTTTTAGGTAATTTTCCTTTATGTGGGCTCTACCTTGTTAGTCCAATTAGTTGTGCTCCAAGGGGAATTCAGTGGATTACAAACTCCTTACAAAGAAGATCTATTCACTCCCCAGTAATGGCAGTTTCTTTAGCTAGTATTGAAGCAAGTTCGTTACTTTCCTCATTGCTGTATTCTGCCTCTTTTACAGCAAAGAGTATGCCCGACTATGTTATTAATATAATACCATGTCTTCATACTGGCAACTTAATGAACTTTTCCTGTCTGTATAATACTAACAGTAGCACCTGATGGTTAAAATAATAATAATCATTATAATAAACATCTAATCATCTTCCAGATAGGATATCCCTGATATATTCCATAGCAATAACCAGTTTTGGAATATACTGGTTTCACTGATATTTCCTATGTTCTTATAAATTGTAATGAACTGTGATTTTATTTTCCCTTAAAAATAGAAGGTTTTGAATCTGACATTGTATTTTAAGTATTTCTGACACCTGAGGATGTTTCTTGGGGGAGGTAAGAAGGAACTAGAACTTTGATCATGAAAAAGGGGATCAGGGAGCTATTAAAGTATAATTTTGAAAATGCAAAATCATAAATTCATACAAATATAGAATGTATATGTCAAACATTTTATTCCATTAATTAAGAAAAGAAACAGTAAGAACCTGTAAGAGTTATTACCAGTTCAAAGAGTACTTAAGAGACTAAATGTATACAGAAAATTTAACAAAGAATTGTTAGGTTAGGGTGCTGGTATGTGTATATATATATATATATATATATATATATATATATATATATATATGGCTAATGTCCAGCAGAGCCAAAAACCCTAACCTCAGAGTTTATCTGTTCTACCAGAAATAAATTATTTGCATCTCTACCTGATAAAAATCTGCAAGTTAATAATTGTTTTTACACAATTGTAAAACAGCCCATTCAATATAAATTCTATAAAAGTTGCAAGCTTGAAATTACACTAAAGAAACATCCCAGATAATTTTCCTGACAGGAGGAAATAATATAGTTTCAGGAGCTGAAAGTTTATCTTCATCCAATTCAGAGTGAATTGTGAAGTAACAATTGGGCCAGGATCAATTGTTGTTCAAGAGATGATACAGGGACAATTTGCAATAAGCCAGCTGTTGGTTAGATCATTAAAGGACCTGAATTTGTATGATTTCTTGAAAAAAACATAGTGATTGCTTCAAGCCCTTCTGTGTCTAAAATGAAGATTAAGAAGTACAAAAAAAAGCTAAAATTCAGTGGAGAAATTCTCTTTTGTATCCCTTAAGAAAAAACCTAACTCTACAGTGATTCTCACTTCAACATCAAACACTACTTTTTGAAGGGCTGTGTGTGTATGCGTATATATATGCAACTCTATATTGAAACTCTCACTTAAATCTTTAATCAAGGGATAGTGAACTAAAGAAAATACAGTGAAAAAATCAGATCATGTCACTCTTTGTTATTATACCTCCAGAAACTTCCCACCACTTTCTCCCCAGGGCCAACATAAAGCCCCACAGTATCTGGCTTCTGGATCTTTCTGCGACCTTATCTCTGCCACACACTGCTCTCACTGCTCTTCAGCCACAGTGGCCATGCACATGCTTTCAAAATACACTGTCATGACCATTCCTAAAAATTTTTTAGCTATATCATACAGTTTCATTATGAAACACAAATTTCTTTTTTTTTAATGTGGAAAAAAACACATAATATGGTATCTACCCTTTCAGCAAATGTTTAAGTATACAATACAGTATTGTTAACTGTAAGCACAATGTTGTATGACACATCTGTATAACTTTTTCTTTTTTTAACTACTTAAAGTATGAATGGCACACAAAAAGTCAAAGGGTACAATGTTTCAATAAGACAGAAGGAGTAAATGATTAGTATTTGAGGTGGTGGATATATTCATTAGCTTAATTCAACCATTCCAAATTGTGTACAAATATCATAGCATCACTTTATATCCCATAAACATATACAATTATAATTTGTCAATATCCAATTTTAAAAAGTCTGTATTTTATATACACCACTTAATAAGTTTGGGAATAGGTATATTCCTATGAAATTATGACTATAATCTATGCCATAAACCTATACATCACCTCTGAGAGTTGTCTTCCACCTTCCTTATTTATTATTATTACTGTTATTATTATGTGTGATGAGAATACCTAACATAAGGTTTATACTCTTAGCAAATTTTTAAGTATACAATATAATATGTTAACTCTAGGCACTATGCTAGTCAAGGGGTACAAAGTATCAGTTATACAAGACAAATAAGTCCCAGAGATCTAGAACTTTTTCATCTGCATGACTGATATTTGATATCTGTTGAACAACAAGTCCTCCTTTCCCCCTCGTCCCATCCTCTCATAACCACCACTCTACTTTCCGTTTATATGAGCTGGGCTATTTAAGATACCCCATCTCAGTGGATTTATGAAGTATTTGTCTTTCTGTTACTAGTTTATTTCACTTAACGTAATGCCCTCCTGTTTCATCCCTCTTTTCACAAATGGCAGAATGTTTTTCCTTTATAGGGCTGAATAATATTCCATCGTGTGTATCTTCAAATTTTCATCATTCATTCTTC
>JAQIFY010001549.1:0-14081 GCA_028533085.1 Varecia variegata | reverse complement strand
ATAGCTTATTATGGGGGTACAACCGTTCTGGTTAAGTATATTGCCCATGCCCCTCCCAACCCCCTGAGACTGAGCCTCAAGGGTGTCCATTCCCCCAACAGTGCACATCGCACTCATCATGTAGGTAAACACCCGTCCCCTCCCCCACCCCCAACACCCCGAGTCAGATCTTCAAGTATGTCCATTCCACTGACAGTTCTCTTCGCTCTCATCATGTATATATACACCCATCCCCTTCCCCCACCTCTGTCTGACACCCAATTGGTATCATTCCCAAATGTGCACCCAGGTGTTGATCAGGGAAACCAATTTTCTGGTGAGTACATGTGGTGCTTATTTTTCCATTCTTGGGATACTTCACTTAATAGAATGGGTTCCAACTCTCCCCAGGAGAACCACAGAGATGTCGTATCATTTTTTTGCATTTTTTAAGATTGTATAACACATCTAAATAATTTAATTATCACAACCATAGCAATCCAACCTAGAGAGATATTTGGTAGATTTGCATCATTCCTTTAAAAAATATTGTACTATTTTATATTTTTAATCAGATTTTTAGCTTCATTAGTTCAAAAGACTAAACATTTCTAGATATGAATTTTTCTGGGTCTGAAGAAGTTTCTTCAAGTATTGAGTACTTATATAATACTGGGCATCATTTAAACATGTTGAATAAATTATCTCCTATAATTTACATGATACAACTTTAAGGTAGTTATTCTTGCCTCCATTTACAGATGATAAAGTGGAGATTTATAGTGCTTTAGTAACAATGCTAGAAAGTGATTTACACTCCTCCATTACTCACTAGAGGAGGGCTCCTCAGATTCTACCTTTCTGTAGGAAAACGCTCCTGATGCATTTTCTCTATGGCCTCATCTACATCGGAAAGTGTTTTTAATAATCCTTGTAAATTTTATAGATTAAAATGATTGGTTTACTTTAGCTTGCATCTAATTTCTGTCATCTTGCTACTGAGAGTGTGTGTGCATGCTAAGCATGTGTGGATGAATATGTATGTGTGTATATATGCCTACATATTATGTTCCATAAATTCTTTTATGTAACAAAATAAATAAATGAGAATAAATAAATAAAAATAAACATTGTGTATTTTCCCCAGGCCTGTGTCTGATTCTTAACTCCTTCCTCTAGAGGATTGCTTGCTCTCTGGTTTTTCTACTCAATGCTATCTTCCCATTTTTCTTGGGCCAGTTACTAACTCTGCATATGGTTGGACCTAGTGATGATGTGTTTTATAGGTACTGAACCTACATAAGCAGGTAGAGACTGTGGAGTTTATGGTCTGGCAATCCCTGGTTAGGGTGTACACTGACAGTCTTCTTTCTACAAACTGGGATATTGGAGCTGCAACATTGGCAATATGGGGTCTTGACACATCCAGTGGTCCCATTCAATTTGTGTACCCAAAGAACACCCTTAGGTGAAAAGACAGAAGACAAAACTCATGTCCTTCTCTTCTGAAAGATTGTGATTTTTTTTAACAATCCAAGATTAACAATCTCTAAAGATTCAGCTCTGAAATACCTCATGTGTGCTAAAAAGCAGAGAAATTACAGTCATTGGCTTTGGAGCAAGATAGATCTTGATCTGTATTTGGATTCTTCCACTCACCAGCTATAGATAGAACCAATATATCTTTTTTTCATTGTTAGAATGAGGGAACATAGTTGTTTCTATATAATAGATTTCCTGAAGGATTAATGATATAATAATGCATGCAATGTGTAAAGCAAAATCTTATATCAAGTTAATATCTTAATTCATTTTAGCAGTTATTAAAATTTGATTATTGTTCCAGTACTCTCATTGCCCTTATCACATTTAAGTCTTTGTATTTTCTCCTAATTTCAAGAGTCTAACTATAATAAATTGTGTTATTGATTTTATGTGAGATGGCAGAAATTTTTATTATTTTCTTTTTTAGAGGCACTCCCATGGATTTTTAAAAATTTTCTACTTTAAAAATATTAATTAAGGGAGTACAAGTGTTTTTATTACAAGGATATCTTGTATAATGCTTAAGGCAGGGATTTTTGTGTGTCCATCACCAGAATAGTGTTCATTGTACCCAATAGGTAATTTTTTATTCCACACCCATCCTCCCACCCTCCCTTCTTCTTGGTTTCTCATGTCTTTTATGTTGTTTTGTGCCTGTGTATACCCATCTATTAGCTCCCACTTGTTAGCGAGAACGTATGGTGTTTGGTTTTCCATTCCTGAGATACTCTACTTAGGATAATGGTCTCCAGTTCCCTCCACATTGCTGGAAATGACATTTTTCATTCCTTTTTGTTCCTTTTTATGGCTGAATAGTACGCCACGGGGTGTGTGTGTGTGTATACACATTTTCTTTATCTACTTATGAATTGAGGGTACTTAGATTGCTTCCACATCTTTGAAATTGTCAATTGTGCTGTGATAAACATTAGAGTGCAGGTGTCTTTTTGATAAAATGACTTCATTTCCTATGAATAGATACCCAGCAGTGGGATTGCTGGATTGAATGGTAGGTCTACATTTATGTCTTTGAGGAATTTATATACTCTTTTCTATAGAGGTTGTACTAATTTGCAGTCCCACCAGCAGTATATAAGCATTCCTTTCTCTCTGTATCCATGCCAGCTCCTGTTGTTTTTTGACTTTTTAGTAATGGCCATTCTTATAGTGGTAAGATGCTATCTCATCGTAGTTTTAAGTTGCATATCCTTGATGATTAATGATGTTGACCATTTTTTCATGTTTGTTGGCCTTTTGTCTATTTTCATATGAAAAACTTCTATTTATGTCTTTTGCCTAATTTTTGATGGGGTCGTTTGTTTTTTTTCTTGCTGATTTATTTGAGTTCTTTGTAGATTCCGGATACCAGACCTTTTTGGATTTATAGTTTGTGAATGTTTTCTCCCATTCTATAGGTTGTCTACTCACTCTGTTGATTATTTCCTTTGCTGTGCAGAAGCCTTTTAATTTAATTAAGTCCTATTTATTTATTTTTGTTGTTACTATATTTGCCTTTGGGTTCTAATCATAAATTTTTTGCCTAGGCCAATGTCTAAAGAGTTTTTCCTATGTTTTCTTCTAGAATTTTTATAGTTTCATGCCTTACATTTAAGTCTCTCATCCATCTTTTTTTTTTTTTTTTTTTTTTTTAAACAGAGTATCGCTTTGTTGCCCGGGCTAGAGTGAGTTCCATGGCATCAGCCTAGCTCACAGCAACCTCAAACTCCTGGGCTTAATGATCCTCCTGCCTCAGCCTCCCGAGTCACTGGGACTACAGGCATGTGCCACCATGCCCGGCTAATTTTTTCTATATATGTATATTTTATGCCCAGATAATTTTGTTTCTATTTTTAGTAGAGACGGGGTCTCACTCTTGCTCAGGCTGGTCTCGAACTCCTGACCTTGAGCGATCCACCCACCTCGGCCTCCCAGAGTGCTAGGATTACAGGCGTGAGCCACCGTGCCCGGCCCTTTCATCCATCTTGAGTTAAAATTTTTATATGGTGAGAGATAGGGATCCTAATTCAGTCTTCTGCATGTGCCAACCCAATTTTCCCAGCACCATTTACTGAATAAGCTTTCCTTTTTCCAGTGTATGTTGTAGTCTGCTTTGTTGAACATTGGTTGGCTGTAGGTAGGTAGCTTTATTTCTGGGTTCTCTATTCTGTTCTATTGGTCTGTGTCTCTACTTTTATACTAGTATCAATACCATGCTGTTTTGGTTACTATAGCCTTATAGTATAATTTGAAATCAGGTAATGTGATGCCTCCAGATTTGTTCTTTTTACTTAATATTGCTTTTGCTATTTGGATTCTCTTTTGATTTCAGATGAAGTTTAGGATTATTTCTTCTCAATCTGTGAAATATGGTGCTGGTATTTTGATGGGGATTGTACTGAGTCTGTAAATCATTTTAGCCAGTATGGACATTTTAACAATGTTGATTCTATCAATCCATGAGCACAATATGGTTTTCCATTTGTTTGTGTCATCTGCAATCTCTTTCATCAATGTTTTGTAGTTCTCCTTGTAGAGGTCTTTAACCTCCTTTGCTGAGTAAATTCTTAGGTATTTTGTTTTCTTGTAGTTATTGTGAATGGTATTGAGTCCTTGATTTGATTCTCCACTTGACTGTTATTAGTATATAGAAATGCTACTGATTTGTGTACATTAATTTTGTAACCTGAGACTTTGCTGAATTTATTGATCAATTCCAGGAGTCTTGGTGGAGTCTTTGGGGTTTTCTAGATACAAGAGTATATCATCAGCAGACAGGGATAGTTTGACATCTTCTTTCCTCAGTTGAATGCACTTTATTTTCTTCTCTTGCCTGATTGTTCTGGCTAAGACTTCCAATACTATGTTGAATAGAAATGATGACAGTGGGCACACTTGTCTTGTTCCAGTTCTTAGGGGGAATGTTTTTGACTTTTCCCCATTCAGTATGATGTTGGCTGTTGGTCTGTCATATATGGCTTTTATAATTTTGAGATAGGTTCCACCTATGCCTAATTTGTTGAGGGTTTGTATCATGAAAGGGAGCTGAATTTTATCAATACTTTTTCTGCATCTATTGAGATGATCATGTGGTCTTTGTTGTTGTTTCTGTTTATATGGTTTATCATGTTATTTATTTGCATATGTTAAACCATCCTTGCATTCCTGAGATGAAACCTACTTGATCATGGTGGATTATCTTTTTGATGTGCTGTTGAATTCGGTTTGCTAGTATTTGGTTGGGGATTTTTGTATCTATGTATACATGGATATTGGTCTGTAGTTTTCTTTTTGTGTGTGTGTGTCCTTTCCTGGCTTTCAGAGTTATATTGCCTTCAAAGAATGACTTAAGGAGGATTTTCTCCTTCACAGTGTTATGGAATCATTTCTGTAGGAGAGATACCAGTTCTTCTTTGTAAGTCTGATAGAATTTGGCTGTGAATATGTCTGGTTTCTGGGACTGCTTTTTGTTTGGAGATTTTTTTATTACTGCCTTAATCTTGCTGCTCATTACTGGTGAGTTCAAGGTTTCCATTTCTTCCTGATTCAGGCTTAGGAGTTTGTGTGTTTCTAAGAATTTATCCATTTCCTCTACATTTTCTAGTTTGTGTACAGGTTTTCATAGCAGTCATGGATAATATTTTGCATGTCTATAGTATCAGTTGTAATGTCTCCTTATTCATTTCTGATTGAGGTTATTTGAGTCCTTTCTCTTCTATTTCTGATCAATCTGGCTAGTGGTCTATCGACCTTTTTTTTATCTTTTCCAGGAACCAACTTTTTCTTTCATTGATCCTCTGTATTGTTTTCTTGGTTTCTGTTTCATTTATTTCTTCTCTGAGCTTGTTATATTTTTTTCTTCTGATGGCTTTGAGTTTGGTTTGTTCTTATTTTCCTAATTCCTTGATATATGGCATTAGATTGTTAATTTGTGATCTTTTTTTTTTTTTGATGTAGGCATTTAAGACTATGAACTTTTCCCCTAGGGATGCTTTTGCTATATCCAATAGATTTTTAAAAGCTTGTCTTACCTTTGTCATTCAGTTTGAGGAATCTTTTGATTTCTATCCTAAAGAAATTTTTATTCTTTTCTCTTTCTATCTCTTAAGAGTTAAAAGGAATCCCACTTGAATAAATGGGACTACTTTGAGATCTTCCTCTTGTGATAGAACAAAAACCTTTAACTGGGAGAAGATGAACAAATATTAAAACACAGAGACACAGACACAGACACAGACACACACACACACACACAAAATATTCATCCTTGATGGAAGATTCTTTGTTAGCCTACAAACAAAGAAAACCTGGAAAAAAGGGTTTGAGTGCTTCAGTGACGTTCTCTCCAATTCAGTCTCTCCAATATTGTAGCTTTTCTAGGTTAATATTAGGCTTTTTATTTATAACTAAAAATAAGTTTTAATTATTAAAAATTTAAAATATTAATAATATCTAATGTTATTAAGTGATACTGTTATAGACATAATATATGGTAGTGGTAAACATTTTGAAGATATAGAATATATAAGAAAATAAATACTATTTTTTGGCCACACAAAGATAACAGGACAAATATTAATATTTAAAAATATTCATTTGTATGCCAGTTATCATCTCTTGGGAAACTATATACTAGGCACTGGAGAGCAATACAGCTCCTTCATGGTAGATGTTAGCAAACTTTTCAAGTTCATATATGGAGATAAATTTTACTTTTTATAGCTACTCAGCATTTCATCACATGGGTATAATTTATCTAACCATTCCTAGCTTAGGAGATTAAGGCTATTTCCACAGTTTTACTTATTCTAATTTGACAAGATTGTAATATTCATGAAGGCAGAGACTTTTTCTATTCTGCAATCGGTTTAAAATAGAACTTGAAATTTAGTAGGCAAAAAAGAAAAATCTGGTAGAGTTTGTTGAATGAATAAATAATGTCATATTGAGTCTTTTTATATAAAATTCTATCTGCATTTCTGATTATGCCTTTAAGTTTTTTCCTAAATGTAAAAATTCTTGGCCAGATAGTAAGAGTTCCATATCCATTCCTTTCCACATGTACTTTTCAGTCTTTTTCATTTATTAACAAATTTTTTTGAAAAAATAAAAATATTTATGCACATGGTAAAAATGTACAGAATGTACACTGCTATATACTTAAGTATAACCATTTGTTTAGAGTTTTCTGTTTATGCATGAAAACTTAAAAAGTTACACATATTACTTATATGTACTATAAAATTTTTTTAATATAAAAATATCATTAAAAAAGAGATGGAAAACACATACACAAAGGAGATAATTCAAGTATCAGTCAAGGAAGATCAAGATCCAACTAACAGAAATATCAAAAGAGAAAAGATGAAACATATTAATGAGATAACATAAACAGAGTCCCCAATATGAAGACACCTATGACCTCACCATCACTTTAAGGCCATTTGTTTCAGTCTTCACTCAACAGTATTTCCTCCTTTAAAATTTGTGCTATATTTAGTTAATCTCTTTGTCGGGGCATGGGGTTTATGTTAATTCCCTGCCTTGTATATTTGAGTCCTCTCCCTTTCACCCTTATTCTCCCATTTCTGCTGCTCTCTATGAAACGTGTCCCTTCCTCTCTCTCCTTCTTGGAGCTACCTTCCACTCTACCTGGAGACCAATAAAGAGATTCTACTGAAGGATGTTGTTCTTCAGGATTTTTTTTTGTCAATTGGATGGCATCATCTTCTCTCAATCCTATGTGCAGGAAAACATTTCAAAGTCCTTGAAAATTTTTACCCATTTGCTTAGGTTTTATTTTCCAGCTATTTTTTATCTATCTTTACTAAATCGTTGCTATATCTGGTTCCTAGAATTTATATACTGAAAACATATCCTAAGCAGAATTCAGAATTAAACAACAGAGCATATAATATAGCTAATGATTCCCAAATTTATGTCTCGAGGTCTGACCTATTCTCTCCTCTCCCAAGCTCAATCATTCTGCTGCTGACTGGCATCTCTTAGGCATCTCAAACTTCACAGGTTCAGATATTATAAACACAATGTTAGACCTTATCTCTCTACTTTCTAGCCTCCTTTTGTGCCATTCTCTTCCTGGTTCTTTATGTTCCTACCACACTGGCCTTCTTTATTTTACTAGAAACCACCAGTCTTGTTCCAGACTCGGGGGATTTGCACTGCTTGTTCTCTCTGCCTCCAAGACTCTTCTCTCAAACCTGTACATGACTGGCTCCTTCTCATTATTCAGCTCTCTGCTCTAATAGCATGTCCTCAGAGGAGCCTACCCTGACTGAGGACCTAAAGGAAGCCCATTTTTTTCTATCTCACTACTTTGTTTCATTTTATTCATAGCTCACTTTCACTATTTGACTTTTTATCTTATTTATTTGTTTATTGTCCATCTCTCTCCACTCTTTATAAGCCTATGAAAGTAGGGACATTATGTGTCTTCTTCACTATGTGTCTTTAGACAACAGGAAAATACTATGTGGTACCTAGTGGCTGTATAGTAAAACTTTTCTCCAATAAATAAATGAATGATACCAGTTTTCAATAAATCCAACACTGTAGAACCTATCACCGTTTCTTGTGTTGAATAGTAAAGGAAATAGTTGGCTTGGATTTAAAGGTCATGCTGTACAAACTGTATGTTTCTTTAATCTCTAGACTCATATTGAGGGTAATAAACTGTGGCATAGGGAATCTGGGACACTCAGAATAAACAGCAGATTCATATCTTCTGTTTCACTCTTACTCTGTAGCATATGCTTATTGAGAGGAATGGTAGACAAAACTGATCCTACTCTTTAAACTGATTACTGATTGCTTCTTTTTTGAACACATATATGATGTGACTCAGCTGTACTTCCTCCTACAACATTTTCCTAAATTTATCATCCTGAGATGCACCAGGGACATTATTAGGGAGCTAACAAACAGGCCTGATGTCAAGACATCATCTTTTGAAAATTCTGATTCCTCTTTCCAAAGAAGAGTCTTCAGTATTTTTCAGCTTAGGAAAGAAGAATTTTGATTCTTTTGGGCCCTCAGGTTTCTTTAGAATCCAATGAGGCAGGGGTGCCACGTTAAAAGCTACTGCACATGGGTTAAGACTGGAGGAATAAATCTATTGGTGTCACCTGAGGTAAGAGGTAGCTTTGCACCTTTTTGGCTTACAGAGATTCCAAAATTTGACTATGGTATTTGATTATTCCTCAACCTCTACATCATCATATTTCTCATCCAAACTTTAAAGCATTTAGTTTGTTTGTCTTTAATTAGTAAGTGCTAGAGCACTGACATTGGAAAGCCTCCTTTACTTCTTCCTGAGATTAGCTGCTACAGCATCATACTCATATCAACTCTTTGCACCAATATATAAGCAGAGATATATGGGACATAAATGTTCAGAAAACCAAGAAAAAACAGAGGATGCACATAGTATTATAACTTCTAGTGGAGGAGTGGGTTTATACCAGGAGTACCACATATTGACTTCAACTGGCCCCTTAGTTTTGCCTGCCTTATCTTTGATATATTCCATCAAGTCTGACTTAAGCTTACATTTGTGAACTTTTGACCATGGATTGGAGTGATTTTAGATTTTTTGTAATCTAGTAAAGTGAAACAATTTTTTTGCAGTAACTAAATCTCAAGATCTTTTCTCTAATCTGGTTGAATATTCTACTTGTTCTGCTTAGGTGAAGCACAAGGAATGTCCAAGAATCAGCTTAGGTATTTTTTTTATCATTGGATTTTTTTTTTTTTTTTTTTTGCACTATAAATAAGACTCTCCTCCGCAAGTTCTTGGTGTTGCCACAAGCTGGCCTGGTACTCATAGGTAGATCTTATATTTTTCTTTGAACAGAAATAATTTGACAGAACATAAACATCTAATAAGAGCACTCTGTGACCATGATAGATCAAAATAAAAAGACAAGACAATTCTGAAATTATGTCTGAACACAGAAGAAGGATGAACAATGTCTAAGCCATGAGATACTACTAATAAATATTTCACTCTTTGGCTGATGTGAGTGACTACTGTTCATGTGTGTGTGTAGTTGTTTTTCCAATTATAGCTTTAGCCTTATTTTAGTATGCCTTCCCTATAAATAAGGTTTATTTAGATACCCAGTTATGGAATTATCCCTGCTTTCTGACAGTACCCAATTCACAGCAAGGCCCTATGTCATAGGACCCTCCTTAACAATCTCTCAGCCACAGCCCAAATCCTTTAACAAGTCTTTTACTGAGACACCCAGGATTCCCCATGATATATGTTCTGTCTTGAAGCAATGAGTAATAACCCTAGCTTGTTCAACTATATATATTCCTGTTGGTCTTTGGCTGGAGGGCATTGACAGCTCATTATACCTAATGGCAACTGGTAAAATCTCATTTGCACCTAGATAATCCTATAAACAGGAAATTATAGGGCTTCTCTTTGGGTTACTTGACATAGCAATATACACTATACAATCATGCAAAGAGCTGAAATTGCTAAGTTCTTCTAATGGAAATACTACTTCCTTCTCCTCCAAAAGACCATACATCTGTGGCTCAGGGCAGTACACTTAACCTGTAATATATATATGAATCACCTTGGGATCTTGTTAAAAAATGCAAGTTCCTATTTAGTAGGTCTGGGTGGGATTTGAGATTTTCCTTTTCTAGCAAGCTGCCAGATGATATTGAAGACCAAACTTTTAGTAGCAAGTTTTTAATGGACCCACAGGCTACAGATTTGAGCTCCTAATTACCCCTTTTCCCTCAGTTAGGGAAAAAAATGACCACCAGACAGGTAAGATTCGTGATTTGTTCTAAAACTACACATTTCTCCTGTCCTTCCTTCCTATTTTGGGCCAAGGGCTGGAAAAAGATAGAAGCTTTTGTGTTTAAGTTAGAAATGTATATGTGTTTCTGTTCTTAATCTTTAAGCACATTCAAGAGCAAAAGTATTTGATACACATTTGTAATAAGGTTTGTTATCTGAGTGTCTTTGTTTGGATTTCCCCAGAAGCAACAGAGACAAGGATTTGAGAGCAAGTGTGGAGGTGATCCCAGTGGGAGAGTAAGGAAGAGTCTCAGTCAGCTCAGGCTTCTGTAAGAAAAATACTATAGACAGAAATTTATTTTTCACAGTTCTGTAGACTAGAAGTCCAAAATCAAGATGCCAAAACAGCTGGGCTCTTGTGAGAGCCATTTTCTGGGTTGCAGACTGCTGACTTCTCATTGTATCCTCACATCGTGGGGAGTAAAGAGTCACAAGTTCTTTTCAGACTCTTATAAGGACACTAATCCCATTCATGAGGGCTCTGCTCTCAAGACCTCAATTAATCCTAATTAAATCCCAAAGATCTCATTTCCTAATACCATCACATTGGAGGATAGAGTTTTAAAATATGCATTTTGGAGAGGACACAAACATTCAGTCCATAACAGAAAGTGAAGTAGGAAAGGCAAGGAAGCCAACAAAGGGTAAATTATCAAGCAAATTATAACTATGGGCAATGAGAGCTCAATGCCATTGGGGAACTCTGAGAGTCTGTATAACCCATACCTTAGAATTACCTCAAGAGAAAAGTGAATATTCTTCATTGGTTGAGGCTTGCTTCTAGAGGCATTAACTCCTATCATTTTTGTCTTGTCTTGAAGATTATTGCGTTACTGAGGCAGAAAAAACTAGACAAAACAAAATAAAGCTCTCCATTACACAGTTGTGCTCATTTGTAGTGAGCAGCCTTTAGCTTAGTGTGGAGCTCTGAAAAAATATGAGTGGGACGTGGACAGCAACTACTACCCCAGTAGCAGGGGCCTTTACTAACACACAAGTGTGAAACAATTCATCTATATCTTCAAGAAATTGTAGAGATTTCTGATGAAGAAAAGAACATCCTTTAACTAGCTCCTGTCATAAACAAACTTTTCCATTAAGGGTTGACAGGAAGGCCTCCTGAGAGACCCTGATGCATCAACTCAAGTGCATGACATCTTGCTGGTCAGATAAAAGCTCTCTTCTCCTCATCCTCATCAGCTATAATTGCTACCTGGCAATAACCATTCTGCAAATCTAGCAAGGTGAACTCTAGGTGTTCTTTACAAACAGTTTATTGATCCCTCTTAGCTCAATAGTTAACAGTATGATAATGCACATACACTCAGTTCTTTCTAGACTCCTTTCTCACTACCATAATTGGAGAAGCATATGGGCTACGATTCAGTAATGATCCTATTAACCAACATTTCTTCAAAATGATTCGTTTGGTTATTAAATCTCCCACAAAGCAATCCTCCTAGATTGTTCCAGAAATGCCCTTGAGTCATTTAACATGATGATATCCTGCTTCCCTTGGGCACATCCCACAAGCCAGGCATGTAAGTGTTGGCTTCAGTTTTCACCTTAATCTGTCCTTCTACTCAGATGCTAAAGAGAACACAAAGTGCAAGAAGACTAAGTTCAAGTTGTGGACGTTTCTAGGACAATGCCAAGGAGGAAGGAACAAGGGATGATTTTCTTTTATTGTCTCCATATGTGATTAGGCATTGTACATTCAACACGTTTGGTGTGGCTAAATGTCTCTTAGGGGTGGTGCTGTCCCCGGTGTGCTGCAAGCTGAAGAGACCGTTATCCCTCCACTACTACCAAACCCCATGCAGGACGTATCACATAGTTGCTTACCACTTCTTTCTTTATGATCTCTTCAGGGGATTTCAATGTCACAATAATGTACCTGGTAGGACTAGCTCATTATATCCAAACTTAATCTTGGTGAATCAAATGTTAACCTTAGAAGCACCTGAACATTATATTTATCTGGTTTCATATGTCATGATCTTTTTTCTCATCTAATTTTTGTGATGGTCTACAGTTCCTGGGGGTAGAAGAAACAAATCTGAGTTGAGTCTTATCCTTAAGAGGGGCTGAGTTTTTCCACTGCTGAACTGCTGTGGTAGCTTTCTAATCTTCCCTTTGTACTCTGTGGTTCCTGATTATGAGAGGTAGATTCCCTGGTGTTATAACTAACATTGACTTCACTCAAATATCCCTACATCTCTAGTGGGAAGAAAATTTCAGGGTGACTATTTAGTTCTTCTTTCTTTCTTTTTTTTTTTTGGAAGGATAGAGGGAAAGGAGAATTGGGGTGTAGTTTGGGGAGAGAAAAAAACATCTTGCCACTCATTCTTCCAGAAACTTCCATGCCATAGACTTGATCCCAGGATATAGGTCTATATCCACAGCAATGACCACTACCAAGGGCTATGCTGAGGCACAGCTACTAATTCTTCAGTTTTACATTTGGTCTCACAAACTTCTAAAGCTGCTGCTTTTGCCTTCTCCTCTGAGGTAAAAATCAGGAAAAGGAGTCAATTCTTCAAGTGTCTCATACACTCTTAAACTTCTAAATTTCAAGTTTGAGAGCACCTGTTTTGCTGCTCTAGGTGAGACTGATTTGCTAATTTTAATTCTTTTGTCTATTGCTCTTTACCACAGATTTTCCAGTACCAATGTTGAACTGAAAAACATTCCCTTCCCTGCTGGTGTTGTTATGAATTAAACTTCCAGATCCCTACCACTTTTATCATTTTCACTCATTTGGTCGACTTTGACTTAATAAGCTATCGTCTGAGAGATTTCCATAAGGTGGCCGTAGCCATCCATAACACATCTAATATGGAGACTGAACTCTGAGAGATCTCTGTGTTTCTTTGCAGTAGTCCTCTGCTGTGCAATAGTCCTAAGCATCTTCATTCTGCTGCTGGTGCTACTGTGGCTTGTCAGTACCCTGGACTGACTCGCTAGGTTGTTACTTCCTGCACTGGATGGCCTTTTCCACCTCCATACTTTGCTCTCCACACGCAGCTGTCCATGCAGAACAGGCGAGGTGACTCAAAGAATTCTTTTTGTTCCAGCAAAATATTGACCATACATATTTCTATCTGCTTTTAGCCTGACACCTCCATCCAGTTTTCTGAGCAGATTCTGTTTTTAGATATTTACCTGACAAATGCAGATATTGTTATCATTGCTACACTTTCTTACCTATGTTGTTGGGAACCTATGGTCCCTTTACTTTGAGAGTGTGCCTAACTCATATGTATCAATTAAGATCCATCATTGGGTCTTCAAAAACAACTATATTTCAACCTTTTTTAAGTCATAGCTTTTTAAATTAAACCATTATTGAAACCTATATTAGTACCAAGAGAAAGACTATTAACAAACATTTAATGTAACCTATCCTTTCATAGATGAGGATACTGGGGCCTAGAAAAGTTGTGACTAAGAAAATGGTAACCAGCTAGTTAGTGGCAGCACTAGGATCTGAATCCAGCATACCAGAGTTATATTAAATGCTCTTTCTTTAAAGAGAGAAGCCCAGTAGATTATAAGCACCAGGATTTTTGTCAACATATGACACTTATAATGTTCTAGTATCTGTTTATCGATATTTATTTTGTCATCTTATGTCCTCTATGAGATTGTAATCTCTTCACAGGCAGAGGTTTAATCTCACTTACCTCTGTTGTCCTTTAATATTTAGCACAGTGTC
>JAQIFY010001548.1:0-14086 GCA_028533085.1 Varecia variegata | reverse complement strand
CAGCAGATCTTCAACCTCTTCAGCACAAAGGACTCATCTGATGCTTGGGATCAGACCCTCCTAGACAGATTCTGCACTGGACTCTATCAGCAGCTGGATGAGCTGGAAGCCTGTCTGATGCAGGACGTGGGAGTGGAAGAGACTCCCGTGATGAATGAGGACTCCATCCTGGCTGTGAGGAAATACTTCCAAAGAATCACTGTCTACCTGAAAGAGAAGAAATACAGCCCTTGTGCCTGGGAGGTTGTCAGGGCAGAAATCATGAAATCCATCTCTTCATCAGCAAACTTGCAAGAAAGTTTAAGGAGTGAGGAATAAGACCTGGTCCAACATGGAAAAGATTCTCATTGACTGATACACCATCTCACACTTTCATGAGTTCTGCTATTTCAAGACTCTCATTTCTGCTATAACCATGAAATGAATTGAATCAAAGTTTTCAAATATTTTCAGGAGTATTAAGCAACATTGTGCTCAGCTCTACAGGCACTATTCTCTTACAGATGACCATGCTGAGATATCTATTTATTTATTTAAATATTATTTATTAAGCTATTTGTAAGATTTAAATTTATTTTTGTCCATGTAATATCATCCATACCTTTATATTGTGGTTAATATAATAAAATGTGTTCTTTATATTTACTCAATTTGTTATCTTGTTTTGTTTATTAAAATTTTACTATAAAAAACTTCTTGTATTTGTTTATTCTTTAAAAGGAAATACCAAGCCTGATTGTGAACCCTGATCAAAGAAAGTGTAGTATAACTCATTAACCTATCATTATTATATTCAGGTTATAAGAACAGTTCAAATTGAAGTTCTTTAATCCAGGTTGTATGTTGTCCTCAGAATATAGAGGTGACCATAAAAATACACCTCCTTCCCTCTTGTATCTTTGAAGTTTGTAAAGAAAACACCTAAAAAACTATACCATACTTAATTAATATCTGTTAAGATAAATGATGTAATAAGAAGAAGGAAAAACAAATAATATTCTTTCAGCAGAAGCTGGAGTGAGGCAGATCGGGAAATAAAAACAAAAGCAGTAGATATGCTCTACCGTTGACTACACGTAAGTGCAAATGTCCACTGGTAATTCAATACTTGAGTATGCTATTTTTAAACAAAGCTATGAACTGAAAGCCCTCTAGCAGACGTGGTGTTAGCTTATAATGCAGTTGAAATTAATTATTTTATTAATACTTTTGTGTCTTTTTCCAGAAAAAAGGAAAGTTCCAAGAGAGCTGAAGCTGTGTTTTCTTTGTTCACCTTTTTATCCTGAAGATAGTCACATATCAATTGTTACATATAGCTTGAACTAGATGAATGAATGAACTTTCACTCTTCCCTTGAGGTTGCAAAATCAGCCTTGGCATTGACTTATTAAGAATAAACAAATGCAAAAAGACCTGAAAGTAAAACTTTAAATAATAAAGAAAATAATTTAAAAATATAAAGGTGAACACTTTTTACTTAATTAGCACAATGCAAAGGTGAACATATCATACAAGCAAAAAAACTGAAATACAATAAATGTAGAATTGATAGTTAAGTACATAAGTAAATTAATAATGTCATCTATGATGGGCTAATGTTCCTAACAACTGGATTCTTTAACATATAGTTGCTTAACATTACCAACAAGAGTTGTGACAAAATTAATTCAATTTATTTCATGATGAAGGTAGAAAAAAATAGCCTTTTGAAATGACTAAACATATGGGAGTATGCTTAAGAATATCTGTCCATAATAATCATTTCATTAAGAGCACAGGTCTGTTCCTTAGCTATTAATCTTACTTGCAAGTTTGATGACAAACAGAAGGACCTCATGATTTCTTGCTCTGACTTCCCAAGCACAGTGGCTCTATTCTTTCTTTTTCAGATAGAGACTGATCCCTTGGAAGTACCTCTTCACGGCCAGTATGGACTTGTGACTGCTTAGGGAATCCTTCTAACCCCAATTCCTGCACCAAACAAGTCTCCAGGATTTCCCAATGCCGGTAAAGTCCAGTCAAGAATTTCTCCAGGCCAGTCTCATTCCAATCAACCTCTTGTGTTCAACAGGCTGACAATCTGCTGAAGCACCTCATGGAGGACCATCCATCGGAAACAAGAGGAAAAAACTGAAAACATTAAATGTCTATCAGTAGGGGACTGGTTAAATAATTTATGACACAACCACTCAGTGGGCAACAATTGTTTAAAAATACAAAGAAGCTCTATATATACTAATTAAAAGAAGATCTTGAAGTGAAAAAGGAAAGATGCAGAACAGTGCATATGGTATGCTATCTTTTTATATAAAAATGGGAAGAGTGTAATAAAAGAATATAACTATATTCTTAGCTTGCATATGCATAAGAAACTCTGGAAAAATTTAAAAGACAACAGTAACTTCAAACTTTGGAAAATATTGGAAGAAATTATGTCAAAGTATACATCTATGTATATATCAGAATTTGTATTTACTAGTATTCACAGAAATGCAAGTTAATGAAATACCCATAAAAGGAAAAATCAGCAGAGGGCAAATGCACAAACATTGTTGGTGACAATATTTTGGAAACATTGTCTTGAATCACTATCTACTAAATATTATCCAAAACAGAGTAGTTTTGTGCCGAGATTCTGTAAGTTTATTACAGATTCTATAAAACAATGGAGGACAAGAAGGTATATATTCAGCAATAATGGGCAAACTATAATCTGTATAGTTATTGAAAAACTGTGCATTTAAAAAATTGTGGAAAACAAAGGCATGAAAAAATTATTTATGATACCACTGCAGCACCGTGAGCCAAAAATTCAGAATATATCATTTACATAGTACAGTCACTATTTGGTAGAGAGACAAATCCTATGTGTTTTGAATATAAAATATGAACCAAAATTGTAACTGAGGTGTTTATTCAATTGTGTGGGATAAAAATTAAGTGCTTTATACAGAAAAAAAATTAATCATCCTCCCCCTACCTATCTTCTGCCAGGTTTCCTCACAATTTACACAAAAACTGCATTTGTTATTCAAAAGACAAGCCAGGAAGTGTAAACCTTTAAAAAAAAAAAAAGTACCCATTTTGGGAAAGGAAGAGTTCAGATATTGAGAAAAATTTAACACCAAAAGCGCAGAATAATATATGTGCACTCATTCTACCTTATTTACTCCCACAGACACCGCGACTCGAAAAGACCCGGCTGGCACCCACCCCCACCCCAGACAACTCAGCTTCCGCAATCAGCGCCCTCCCCAACTCCAGTGCACTTCCTCCCCCTCTCGTGGCCCCTCCCCCACGCGCCCGCCTACTGACGAGCGCTGGACACCGCGCAGCCGCAGTAGCTGCCGTGGCCGCTCCTAGCCCGAGGGATCCTGGGACTAGGCCTTCCGGAAGGAGCCGCTCAGCGCCCGGGCTAGGCCAGTGTTCTAGGCCCAGGTTCAGGCCCGTGTTCCCGGCCCTTGCTCGAAGACAGGCTGGTGGCCGCCGCGACGCTCTAGTGACGGCGGAGGGTGCAGCGGACCGCTCGCTGAGGTGCCCGGACTCGCCACCGAGCGAGCCGCGGAGCCGCAGTACGTGGCGGCGCCCCCCTCCTCGGCCCGAAGCGGAACTGCTGAAGGAGCGGCCGCGCTGGCCGGCCGGACGAGGTGAACCGGGTCATTTAACTGCCTTCAGGTGATGAATCATCTGCATAATAATCAGATTTGAGGTCCACAGCCATTTGTGGTCCTGCTACGGGACAATTTTCAGTGGATGACTGGTGTGTCCTTAGGGGTGCCACAGTGACTGCTTGCCCTTGATAAGGAACGCGAGCTCTCCTGCTCTTTGGACACCTTTCTTGTAAAACATTCGGGTTATAACCTCTTTCTCCGGCTTACATCGCTGTGCAAGAGGAAAGCTTTCACATGAAAGTGTCTCTTGGTAACGGCGAAATGGGTGTCTCTGCCCATTTGCAGCCTTGCAAGACAGGAACCACACGCTTTTTTACCAGCAATACTCACAGTTCGGTGGTATTGCAAGGCTTTGATCAGCTTAGAATAGAAGGATTGCTTTGTGATGTGACTCTGGTACCTGGTGATGGAGATGAAATCTTCCCTGTTCACAGAGCTATGATGGCGTCTGCTAGTGATTATTTCAAGGCTATGTTCACAGGTGGAATGAAAGAACAAGATTTAATGTGCATTAAGCTTCATGGAGTGAACAAAGTTGGTCTGAAGAAAATCATTGATTTTATTTATACTGCAAAACTTTCTCTTAATATGGACAATCTTCAGGACACCCTTGAAGCTGCCAGCTTTTTACAGATTTTACCTGTTTTGGACTTCTGTAAAGTATTTCTTATATCAGGAGTCTCTTTGGATAACTGTGTTGAGGTTGGACGAATTGCTAACACCTACAATCTTATAGAAGTGGATAAATACGTTAATAATTTCATCCTGAAGAACTTTCCTGCTTTACTGAGTACTGGGGAATTTCTAAAACTTCCTTTTGAACGTCTTGCCTTTGTGCTTTCCAGTAATAGTCTTAAGCACTGTACTGAACTTGAACTCTTCAAGGCTGCCTGTCGTTGGCTAAGGTTGGAAGACCCTCGGATGGATTATGCTGCAAAATTAATGAAGAATATTCGATTTCCACTGATGACACCACAGGACCTCATCAACTATGTGCAGACAGTAGATTTCATGAGAACAGACAATACCTGTGTGAATTTGCTTCTGGAAGCTAGCAATTACCAAATGATGCCATATATGCAGCCAGTGATGCAGTCAGATAGAACTGCCATTCGATCTGACTCGACTCACTTGGTAACCTTAGGAGGAGTTTTGAGGCAGCAGCTGGTTGTCAGTAAAGAATTACGGATGTATGATGAAAGAGCACAAGAGTGGAGATCTTTAGCCCCCATGGATGCTCCCCGTTACCAGCATGGCATTGCTGTCATAGGAAACTTTCTTTATGTAGTTGGTGGTCAAAGTAATTATGATACGAAAGGAAAAACTGCCGTTGATACAGTTTTCAGATTTGATCCTCGATATAATAAGTGGATGCAGGTTGCATCATTAAATGAAAAGCGCACATTCTTCCACTTGAGTGCCCTCAAAGGACATTTGTATGCAGTTGGTGGGCGCAGTGCAGCTGGTGAACTGGCCACAGTAGAATGTTACAACCCAAGAATGAATGAGTGGAGCTATGTTGCAAAAATGAGTGAACCCCACTATGGCCATGCTGGCACAGTGTATGGAGGCTTAATGTATATTTCAGGAGGAATTACCCATGACACTTTCCAAAATGAGCTCATGTGTTTTGACCCAGATACAGACAAATGGACACAGAAGGCTCCAATGACTACAGTCAGAGGTCTGCATTGCATGTGCACAGTTGGAGATAAGCTCTATGTCATTGGTGGCAATCACTTCAGAGGAACAAGTGATTATGATGATGTTCTAAGCTGTGAATACTATTCACCAACCCTTGACCAGTGGACACCAATTGCTGCTATGTTAAGAGGTCAGAGTGATGTTGGAGTTGCTGTCTTTGAAAATAAAATCTACGTTGTTGGTGGATATTCTTGGAATAATCGTTGTATGGTAGAAATTGTCCAGAAATATGATCCAGAAAAAGATGAGTGGCATAAAGTCTTCGACCTTCCAGAGTCACTTGGTGGCATTCGAGCTTGTACCCTTACAGTTTTTCCACCTGAAGAAAACCCTGGGTCACCTTCTAGAGAATCGCCTCTTTCTGCACCTTCAGATCATTCTTAGGTCTAAGATGTAATACCGTTGCAGTACATCATGGGTGATCTCATACTTCTTCAGTTGTATCTTCTTACAATGAATGGTACAGTTATTAGATAAAAAGGTAACTGATGTTATTTGTCTTGTTTGGCTTAGTATGTTTATCAAATGGTTAACAAATGTATTCAACATAGCTAGCTGTTTTAACAAATGAAAAAAGATGTAGAAAAACGTTTAGATGTCTTTTTGTGGTGTTATATAAGTCAAATTGTAGGTGACTGTAGTAAATTATAATTTTGTCCATTGTGCTTCAGAGTTGAAAGTTTTCGTATTTGACTGCAGAACATCAAAGGGAGGCCACCTGCTCTAACCTAAAATAATAAACAAGTGGTCACCAAGTACTATTAGCTACCTCCCTCTTTTCATAGTTTCTGACATATCTGTCAACTAATTAGATTGTGTGGTTGCATTCAGAATATGTGAAGTTTCTTAGGCAGATAGGAGAAATAATAATATTAACTAGAAGAAACATTATAGCACTAAGTCAGGTTTTGGTATCTCTCTAAAGGGAGAAAGAGAAAGAAAGAAAATATACACACATAATACAAATACACATGCACACACATATACATACTTATGTATATACGTACACACACATACAATTTTTAAATTGGCACTTCAGCTATGGTGAAATTGTTTTCAAATTTAAATTGTTTTCTTCCACAAAGCAGCTATTTCTATTCAAATGGGAAT
Source organism: Varecia variegata (assembly GCA_028533085.1). Classification (NCBI taxonomy): domain Eukaryota; kingdom Metazoa; phylum Chordata; class Mammalia; order Primates; family Lemuridae; genus Varecia; species Varecia variegata. The sequence goes on along the minus strand of JAQIFY010001548.1, from coordinate 7,601 downwards.
TCAGTGCCAGAGAATAAATGTCTATATAGTCATACTGAATTTAGATAGATAAGGGCTACAGCATATTAAATTGATAACCAAATTTGTCATTTGGCTAAATTGTTACTTCAGATGAAGCTTACATTACTTTTTCTGCTTATTCTATAGAGTTGCTTTTACACAGATTAGCAAAGTTCAGGTTTCAGAGAATTGCTTTTGCTCAGTAAATTTAGGCTCTGCTTTTTTCACCTTTTTCAGTAAAATTTATGATATGAAAAAAGCAAAGAAAAATATTCTGAACAAAGTTAGAGAATTTTAAGTTCAGTCTCCCAACTTAGTCATCCTAACGTGATTATTTTGTGATTTGGGGTGATTGATTGCCCTGGTGCTGCTTCAGTCCATGTGCATCCTGAGCTGTGTGATCTGCCTCAAGGTTATGATTCTGAGCACGCAGGAGATACACTCTCTTCTGCATCGAGCAGAAAAATGTCCATTTGGCCATGTCTCAAGGACAGGACCAATTTCAGATTCCCTACGAAGCCAGCTACAGAAAGCCTAGAACACTGTTGTTTTACAGGCAGTACTAAAGTAGACCTTCAGCCTCTTTGATACCAAGGGTATTGCTACTGGTTGAGAACCACATAGGGAGATTTTAATGGGACTTTATCAGCAAATGGAATTATAGGTGTCCTCGGTAATGAGTGATTCTAAAGAGGTACTTTCCTGGAATAATTGTCTACCTGAAGAAAAAATGTTATGTATACATATATATGTATATATATCTGTATAACTTGGCGATTGTGAGAGTGTAAATCAGGAACAATTTTCTCTTTATTGACAATCCCATAATAAAACTCAGGAACCAAGGCAAAAGGAATTGGCTTCTAGGGATCTGAACCTTACTGCCCATACAAGTGTTGATTCATTTTAATGCTTTTTATGATTTCTGCATTGGCAGAAATTTTCATACTTTCTGTGTTTTTTTAATGACTCAGTTTTTTATTACTAAAAATATAGCATATTTGAGTACATTTAGAAAAAGTAGAAATTACTGTTAAACTTTGTTGTATTAATAGCAAGAAATGACATCCCAATCCTTTCCTTGAATATTAATGAGGTTGAATATTTGTGTATTAATATTTTGGGTAGCTGTGTTTCCTCTTTGATCAGCTGTTCATGTCCTTTGCCCTTGTGATACCTGTTGAAGTTGCTTTGTTTTTCATATAAAACTATAGAACTCTTTATATAATAAATATAATTTAACTGGTATTTGTTTGCATTGATTTTTCTTCCTCAATCTATTACAGTTTTATAATAAGGCAAGGCCAGTCAGTTAATTTTTCACATCATATTTGTCTGTCTTTTTGCATTTTGACTTTTTAGGGATAATTTTGTTATGGTTTCTTTATTTTTTATGTAGTATTGATGTATTAGTTTTTCAGTGCTAATTCTTACATGCCAAGGTAGTAGAGTCCTGCTTATTTTCTATTCTGTATGTTTTTTTTTTTTCTCTTGTTGAAAAAAAGGTTTCTGCCTTCTACGTCTGACCCTGGTGCTTTGTAATAACATAAGTATTGCTTAACCAGGTAAACTAACTACTAACATCTATATTCCTTACCTCCAGCCTCACACACCCTACCTCTCATCCTTTTACTGTCTCATTTTCTGAAGTGACAGCTCTCTTGGCAGTCATACAAATAGCTGACTGATGCTGTGCTAATACAGGTTGAGCACCCTTTATCTTAATCCAAAATGCTCCAAAATCCAAAACTATTTGAAGGCTGACATGATGCCACATGTGGAAAATTCCACACCTGACCTCATGTGACTAGGTTGCAGTTAAAACTTTGCTTCATGCACAATATTATTAAAACTGTTGTACAAAATTACCTTCAGGCTATGTATATAAGGTATATATGTAATATAAATGAATTTTGTGTTAAGACTTGGGTCCCATCCCTAAGATATCTCAAGTATATGCAAATATTCCAAAATCCTAAATAATCTGAAATCTGAAACATTTCTGGTCCTAAACATTTTGGATAAGGGATACTCAACCTGTACTGCTACTGAAACCTGGAATTCCTTTCTTATGGAGATGGAAGTTTTTAGGTGGCTTTGAAATGATTGACTGGAAAGAGATTTATTTTCATAAGCTTGTAATTTTTCAGAGAAAAATCAGACTGTGGAAAAATATTTAAAGAAGAGGATAAGAACTACAAGCACATAAAGCATTCTGTTAACATTTCTTGTTTTAGTTTTTCTGATAAGTATTAAAAAATTAACATTTGTTAGCTTTTCTGATATAAAAATGTCTTACAGAAAGTACAAGAAAATTAAAAAAGTAAACAAAAAGTAATTATCAGTGATTTCACATGCCAAAGATTACTTCTGTTATACATACATATGTATGTACAAACATTTGTCAGATTTTTTCAAACAGGGCAGACCCTAAGCTAAAAGCTAGATGATAAACAAATCCAACTTCCAAAGATACAGACTTCTATCACTAGGACTTCTCAGTTTTTAAAATCTTGTATGTAAAGTGTTTTTCCTAATTATCAAGTGCATGTGCATTAAGAAAAACAGATTTAATTTTTATTCAGACAAATCCAGATGTAATTTTTTCCCATTTGCTAGTATTTATATAGTTTACCCTGCAAAGCAAACGCATTCAATCATGTTCAAATTTTTGTAATTAAAATTATTTCATTGTTATAAAGACAAACTATGCTCCTACAGAACATTTTTAAACTATTAATACATAAGTGTACCATAAAGAGAATTAAAAACAATGTCCTATCCCCAGCTTAACTAATTATTAACAACTGCTGAAAGACCCTCAGATAAGTTTGCTTCTCTAAGCTTTAGTTTCCCCGTTTATTTATGAGTTTGGGTGTGGTCGTTAATAATTCTGTCTGGCCAGGCGCGGTGGCTCACGCCTGTAATCCTAGCACTCCGGGAGGCCGAGGCAGGTGGCTTGTTTGAGCTCAGGAGTTCGAGACCAGCCTGAGCAAGAGCGAGACCCTGTCTCTACTAAAAATAGAAAGAAATTATATGGACAGCTAAAAAAATATATATAGAAAAATTAGCCGAGCATGGTGGCACATGCCTGTAGTCCCAGCTACTTGGGAGGCTGAGGCAGAAGGATTGCTTGAGCCCAGGAGTTTGAGGTTGCTGTGAGCTAGGCTGACGCCACGGCACTCACTCTAGCCTGGGCAACAGAGTGAGACTCTGTCTCAAAAAAAAAATAATAATTCTGTCTACATCAGAGTTGTAAAGAGATAATATTATCAAGTGATTAGCATAAGACATGCACAGAGAAGCATTCAGTAAATGATAGTTGTTACTAACAAAGTTAGCATAATTTTTGGCTTTAGTTTCATCTTAATGATTTTCAGGTTATTTTTTGAAAGTATCAAGTATCTGTACAATATTCCATTTCATGAATATGCCATATTTTTTCCATTTCCCTATGTGTAGATACTTAAATATCTACCACAAGTTTCACCATTATCAATAAAGCAAGATTTAGTATTCTTACATAAAACTTTGCCCATATTTACTACCCTGTGGTAAATGCTAAGTAAAATCTGCATCAAATAGTATAAGCTCTTTTAGGCTCTTAAAAAAATATTGCCAGGAGTATGCCAATATATTTCCAGCAGAATTGTATTCAGTGACAATTCCAAAGAAAATCTTTGCAGTTCTAGTTACTTTACTCTTTGCATTTACATTTCTTTAATTACTAGTTAAAATTTGTTAATTGAGCATGGATATTTTTCATATGTGAATTTGTTCCTGTCTTTTGCTGTAATTGTCCTATTTGCTATTAATAATTTTTTTCTCAATTTATGGCATTTTTATGGAGCCAAGTTATTCAATTTAATGTGATCAAATATGTCCATCTTTTTTGCATTTTGATCTTTAGGTGATAATTTTGCAGAGGTTTTTTGTTTTTTAACGTAGTACTGATGTCATATTACTTGTTCTTGATCCTATAGCTTTGTCAGTGCTAGTTCTTGATATGCTAAGGTGGCATTTACTGCTTGTCTCCTGTTCAAGTAGCTTTTTTTCCTGATTGAAGTGAAGATGAATTTTTCTGAAAACTTTATAAAATTTCCTTTTATATTAAGAATATTAATCTTTATTCTCTATTTTTATAGCAAGTATCTGCCCATCATTTTTCTGTGAGCAAAAAAACGAGTTTGATTTTTCTTTGTAATGTAAAATTAGTTTTTTGTCATTTTTTTAATGCTTTCTTACAAAATTTTTCCCCATTATTAGGTGGTATAATTATCCCAGTATTTTTTTATTGTTATTGATACAACTTTCTACTATACTTTTGGTATAAAATCTAATGTATGTTTTCAAATTATTATCCAGTTGTTCTATAGCCACTTTTAGAATACTCTTCACTTCCTCACTGAATTTTTATGCTTTTTAAAAAATCATATGATAAAATATTATTTATAATGTGGGCAATTTAGGGTCTTTTATTCAGTTCCAAGAACTTAATCTTTTATTCAGGTTGTCTATGGTATGTGTATAGATTGCTGTTTTGAATGGGATTTCATTTTCATGTTATATTCTAAACTGTTGATAGTAGTAGGAAATATATTGTTTTAGCATAATTGGTTTTCTTTCTACATTACTGACTCATTGATTCTTACAGGGGTTTTTTGGGGGTGGATTCTCTTGTATTTTCACTTTAAAGCATTATCTGCATATTATAAAAACCAATTTCATATTATTTGTTTAATAAATTAAAGCATTGGTTAATACTTCCAGCAAAATTATAGTAGTGACACGAGGCATTGTGCCTTGTAGGTAATTTGAATAGTCATAATTCTCATTTTAGAATTCCTTTGTTAAAGGAAGATATTTTTGATCTTATTTATGAAGTACTTCATTAATTGGAGGCCTTAAAACATGAGGGATGCATATCTTCATCACAAATACTTTGCAAAATTTATTGAGTTGGCAATTTTTCTCATGTCAAATCTGAAAAAGTTTGTTTTTAACTGTTTCCAGCTGTTGGGTTAGAAAGCATTCTCATATATTGCTGAGTACTTTATCAATTTGTACAAACAGTTTAGAAAGCAATTTGGCAAGAGTAGTAAAATGATCTTCCGAGTTTCATGCCTTTTGAACAATAAGTGTATTCCTGGAATTAATAAATGAGAGAAAATAAGCCAAAAAACGGTCCTGTTAGCATGATATGCTGATTATTATTTGCCTCCTTAATATGACTCTATCAGACCTTCCCTAAAATACATTTAAAAATGGATTTTTAAAAATTCTTTGTACCCTGGTTTTGATACTTTATCTTCATTCTCTAGTATTCCATTGTTGAGCATATATTTGAATGGCTGAATGACAAAAGACTTAGATGTTCATTAAGGATGATTGCACACACTGCAGAACTGTTTTAAGTTGTGTTCCGTAACCAAATGCACTAATACACAGGAAGAGGTAGTTCCTCTGTAACAGTCTTAGAGTAACCAACCTCTTTCTAGGGGCTAATGTCATTCTACCATCTACTAGCTGAAATTAAAAGTCCTTATTTAGATTAAGATTCCAGAAAAATGTATCTCTTTTAAACAAAACAACAGTGGTAACAAAAACCAGCAGAAATTTTATAGGATATGTGAAAGTTCAAAGTCGCTAGCTTTTATCAATTACACAAGTAAATATTAAAAACCTTTGGTAACTCTTGGTATATAGTAGATCGAATAATTAGAATATATTTTTGATATATAAAAATACAGAGTTAAGTTGCTTTCACCTTTATTGATGAATTCATATAATTTGAATTTTTAAATCTGCAACATTTTATCTAGGTTCTAAGCATTCACGATTCCCTATACCTTTTTTATTTTCATTTTTTAGCAGAGAGCCTCATCACAAAGACACTTACAGAGTAAATCTTTTCAATAGCAGTAAGGATGTATGGCATTATATATCCAGCTATAAGTTAATCTGACAACCTCCTAATATTCTAAGAACTTTTTATATTGGTTTGCCCATGTGGGTGTGAGGATCAAATCATTTTACTGCTGTAGCCGCATAACTTTCACCCAGTCCAGAGACACACATACAAAAGCACACATGTGTGACACAAAATGGTTTCTGGACCAACTGATCTAAATTTTTCTTAGTACAATCCATAGGCTCAAAGAAAGCCTACTTCTTGGCTATGTGAACAGTAAGAACGGCATCAGTTACCCATTTCCTCATTCTCCAAAACGTTGTCACAAAACGAAATATTCTCATACACTGAGCATTTGTTTCCTCAGGATGGATGTGTCTGAAAACAGGTGATCTCTTAATAATGCCTCCTGAAAGATACCAAGACTGTACATATCCCAATATTTCTTTTCTACATAGAACTGAAGGAACAAGGCTAGATTTCATGCATCTTAGAACACAATGAGTATAAAGTTAATGACAGCAGCCAAGTACCCCAAGCTTCAGATGTTTCACTGTACAGCTCCTTCTCCAATTCTAAGTCCAAAGAGTATGCCTAGCTCTTTACTGGCCCATCTTTCAGAAGGCCTTTACAATAGAGCCTCACAACCTCTTATAATGGAGGTTTATCATTCTTGCCTCATTTCACCCAAAAGACAGTCAGCAGAGTACATGTTTGTATGAGTGGGGGGCAGGTCTAACTTCTGATTCAAACAACTCGATCTTACTTGGAGAGTGTACTTTATCACTTAGAAGTCAAAATATTCTTCTAGCCAGGAAATAGTGATCCATAAAAACTTCTTTCTAAATCATGTTAAATCATGAATGAAAACATACCTAACATGAAAACATTTATTTCTTTATACTAGGCAGACTTTACTTCGTTTGGGGTTTTGTTTTGTTTTGTTTGAGAATGGGTCTTGTTCTATCACCCAGGCTAGAATGTAGTGGCATGATCATAGCTCACTGTAGCCTCCAACTGCTGGGCTTAAGCGATCTTCCCATTTCCCCCGATCAGCCTCCCCTGGAGCCGATACTTCAGTTTCTTGTTAATCTCTCCAGCCTTCTCTAGATGAGAACATCACAAACAGATTTCATAAAACCTTCCATATATCATACATATATACACATACTTGAAGGCATCACTTAAGCTCAAAGATTGGGGGAAAAGGGTTTTCTAACCTTCAAGGCTGGCTCTCTACTAATGATCTCACCCATGCCCTGGACTTGCCATCCTTTATACTGAAAGGAGAGTAGGTTATGGATTCCATTGATATGGTCTACTTCGTTCACGTCTCAGGGCTGTGATATCTATACTTCCCATTCATGCTCTCCACTTACCTGGTAGCTAGTCCAGCCATATGCAGTTGGTTCATGGCTATCACTTGGGAATACTTCTATATGCAGACCTTGAGCAAGGAGATCCCTCTCAATTAAGCCCCCAAGCCCAACATCTAGAAATGCGTTTTGGATACTCTGCTGGACGCTTCCAGCTGGTCAAACCTCTTACTTGACACACCGCCTATGTGGAGATGTGAGCCTCTTGGTACACAAAAGATAGAAGGAAATCTATCAGGATCTAGGAAGCAATCAGGTTTGTAGCTTTGAGAATGACCTAAGGAAGGACAGAATACTGAAAATGACTGGCTGTC
>JAQIFY010001547.1:0-14088 GCA_028533085.1 Varecia variegata | reverse complement strand
GAGGTTGTACTAGTTTGCAGTCCCACCAGCAGTGTAAGAGTGTTCCTGTCTCTCCGCATCCACGCCAACATTTATTGTGTTGGGACTTTTTGATAAAGGCCATTCTCACTGGAGTTAAGTGATATCTCATTGTGGTTTTGATTTGCATTTCCCTGATGATTAGAGATGTTGAGTATTTTTTCATATGTTTGTTGGCCATACTTCTGTCTTCTTTTGAAAAATTTCTATTTATGTCCTTTGCCCACTTTTTGATAGGGTTGTTTGATTTTTTCTTGCAGATTTTCCTGAGTTCTAAATAGTGAATCTTTCCAATTTTTACTGAAGTTAAAGGAGAACAATAGGAAGATATTGCAATTAGTTTTCTTTTATGCTTTAAAACAGTCGAGGGATGCCTTGGGCTCAGTGAATCATTAGACACTGTAATTTATACTTTTCTATTTCTGGTATCATAGAGACTGGTGGCTTTTATATTCATCCTGAACACTAGGGCCAAACTTCCCAACGTCCCCACATCCACACAGAAGGGGCCCCCTTTGTACCCTGCACCCAAGTCCATGAGCACATCTGATACTATTACAGTTGCTGTCACTGCTCACATACCTATCCCTTCTCTAAAGCTAGGATCTTCCCAGAATGCCCAAGGGGAGGATATTTCCTAACCAGTACGAGTTCAAAGCCTGTCACAGTCTACTCAACTAGATACGTTAATATATACAGCTAACTCAGACAAGAACAAGCCATCAGTTTTCCAGAGAAATCTTCCCCAAATCATCTTTTTCAAAAAGATATTGAAAAAGAAAACACAATAGCGTGCAGGCTTTTCCCATAACGAATTACTATATATCATCCACAGGCTGTAATCGTAAACATCTAGCTTGTAAAATCCAATGAGACAGTGTTTCGCATCTAGAGAATCCGCATCTAAATCATCTGCATAATTGAAACATTTTCATATAATGTGACTATTAGAGAACTGACATACTTACAAAGAATAAAAATGTAGAATTCTGTCCTTTAATATATGAGGCAACACCATATGTTTGAACAGCACTGGGTTTATGTTGTCAAAGTGCTTTCAATTCATCTGGCTGTCTGTGAAATGAAATCAGTCTCCTTGGTATGACACAAAACAGCCACCCCCCTCCTGGCCACAGCTTATTTCTCTTCTCAGGGCAGCCCTGTTCTCACCAGTAGTCACACCAGATCTCTTGTCCCCGTGGAACACTGTTGCTCTGTTCAGATCTCAATGACATCAGCCATTCTGTTACTTCCGTTCTGATCATTCTTCCCTACCCTTATCTGTGGGACCAAATTCTGCTCGTCCTTCACAGTCTCATCTATGAGGTCCTTCCTCAGCCAAGCCACCCAGCTCCTAGCGTGGGCAGTCCTGCATGGTGTCACTGCTCCATCCAAGTGACGGCCACCCCACTCTCCACCGGGCAGAATGCTGCTGAGTGAACAGCTACTTTACGCACCGTAGCAAACCTTACTCTATAGCTAATGCTACTCTGAGCATGAGGCAGCATTCTAATCACTTTACTTGCATAATTCATTCAATCCTTACCACAAACCTATGAGATAAATACCACCTAGCATCCCCATTTTATAGATGAAGAAACTGGAAAACAAACTGGTTGAATAACTTCTCTAAATTCAAGCATCTTAGAAGTGGCAGCACTAGAATTTGAACCTCAAAAGCCCAGAGCTTCTCACTCTCACTGATACTGAATTGTGCCTCTCTAAACTCAGCACCTTTTCTATTTCCATTTTCAGGGTAAGTGGAACAAAAAGCCAAATTAAATAATCTGTTCCAACAAGACTATTCAACTAATGAGCATCAAAGACATCATTAGATTCCAAGTGTTTCCACTCTTCCTGGTTCTTTTTAATATATCATACTTTGTTGCCAAAACATTTTTTCATTTATTCCTCCGAAATACATGCAGGTAATGGAAAATGTATCTGGATGGTTGCCTGCAAACATGATGCCAAGGCTTCCTGCCACCACTGTGCATGCAGAAGGAGCTTGCCGTGAATAGGAGAAGCCTATTTCCCTTCCACTTGGGCTGACCTTGTCACTTGCCTTGACCAATGGACTATGGCGGACGTGACCCTGTGAAGTTCCCCACCTGGCCCTTAAGCACCCTGGAATCTCTACACATTCTCTCTTGGTGGACTGAGCTTCCATGTTAAGAAGTCCGACCTCCCAGCTGGAGGCAGCTCGGCTTTCCCTTGTCCAGTCCCGGAGGCAGACAGATGAGTGAAGACATCCTGAGGTCTCGCATGAATGTAGTGCATAAAAGACCCTGGCCAAGCCCAGCCAACTCAGAACATTAAAATTAGAGATCAAACCATTATTTTAAGCTACTATGCTTTGGAGTGCTTTGTAATGTAGTGGTATCTAACAGAAAGTATTATAATTGGAAAATACACCTTGAAAAAGAAATCACAAATGTGGTACCCCTCACCCATGCAATAGTCCTATTGTAAATTACCGCTGGCCTCCGTGTTAGCATTCGCTTCTAAACAGGGTGCTACTGTAAAGCTCAAGGCAAACCAACTTCACCACGATTATTCCTCTGTCAAACTAGAGCAAAAGAGAAAATAGTTTTTTCTCAAAAATATTATATTTCATTTTTCTTTTGTCTCTGTGCAGCACTATCTCAGGTCCTTCTTTCCCACAGCTACTTGCTGGGCTCTGCCAGCCACTGGGCACCCAGCAAGCCCCAGAGAAGGCTCAGCCCAAGACAGGAACCGAGCACACGTCGTGCACAGTCAGCAGGAAGAAGCAGGGTCATTGTCAGGAACCTGGGGCTGGCTGTCATCAGGTCAGCAGGGCTGTTGTTCCCACCTGACCTCCAAGTCCCGCCCCCAGGCTTTTATCTGGGCCCTGAGAATGGGACCCTGACTCGCACCTCTGGTCATATGACCACTCACAGGTAGGACTGATTGGACATTTACTTTGTGCCAGGTCCTCTCCTGACACACTCGCACTTACATTCTCTATAAAATGTCCTTTTCATTTATAATCTCTAAGACAAAAAAAAAAAAACTATGAAGGATGGATTTGTATCCTTATAGTTTAGGTGAGGAAATAGACCTCAAGCTGCTGATAACATACTGGGGTCACACACCTAGTTTATGCAATGTCAGGACCCAAACCCTCTACTCTCTCTGTGGACACCAGGAACCTTCTTTTCCTGAAAGCTGGGGTAGGGAGGGGGCACACCACAGCAAAAGAGGGACTGTCTGGATTCCTGAATCACCCTGAGTCCACACTTGACATAGAAGAGTGGGTGGCTACCCAGGATCAGATGCTGATGTCTTCCCAGAAGAGAGGAGCAGAGAGAAAGAGAAGGAGCACCATGGAAATACGATGACCTGACTATTACCTAACACTTTGCCCAGAGTCAGGGAGAAGCAGGTGGTCAGCAGTATTTCCCTTCATGGAAAACAGGCTTGAGTTAGCCTATTGCTCATAAACCTCAGGCCTCCTCTAATGTCCCCTTGCGTGGCCTGAGGAGCTGACTCCCCACTCCAGACCTCCTCCAAAGTGGAGCCAGGCAGACCACAGCATCTACACTCCTAACTCTGAGTACCCAGTCACATGTGATTTCACTCCCCATAATATCATTGCCAATTCCAAATGAATCTTATGAAGTGTACCTGTGACCAGAACTCTTAACTCTACTGGATCCAATTTCTATAACTTTCTTGGCTACTCTTAAACATATTTTCCATAGCTCTTTTTATCCCACTATATTTTCCTTGGTTTTAAGGTCTAGCTAGTCTAACACAGTTCTCCCCAATTTGCTAATGTAACCTCCATATATTTCTGCTAGTTTTATTTCTGGTGCAATACGTTCTATATTTCTGATTTAACACTGTATCACAGAGCACCTGCTCCGAGCCTTGGACACCGGCTTAATCTCAAAACCAGGACCGGGGTTGTCCCTGGCCATCCTTCTCGAGCTGGGGGCCTGGCATTTGGAGCCCTGCTTTTGTATGGTGAGCCCCACCACAACTGCCTACTCACTCAGTCCTCTATGCCTAGCTGATTTCCACATTCTCTTTAATGACAGGCTGCTCCTTACCCACTTGCTGGTTGCCACTTCCCACCTGTTTCCTTCCTGACTTGACTTAACCAACCCCCCAACCCCAGTTTATCCCCAAGTATCAGCTGCTCCTGTACTAATGTTATTTTTTAAAGCCAAGTTCTCTTTACAACAATGTACACCCATGGCCACTTCCAAAATCTGGTCTCCATTCCCAAAATTCACACATCCAACATTCACCAATGATTTACTGAGCACCTCTATGTGCCTCACACGCTGCCATGCCCTGGCATGCAGTGACAAAGGAAGGTTTACCATCGGGAGTAGGCGCCCAGCTGCCATTCTTCTGCTCACCTGTCTGCCCAGCGATGGAGGCACTGACTCTGTGAGGGATCCTTGAGGACACCTTCAAGGTCACTCGGATCTGGTAATACCTAAGAAAAGAGCAAAGGACAGGCTGCTGAATATCAGACTCCTTGATGCTGACAACTTCTAAAAATACCTAAACTTAACCGTGAAAGCCATAGGAAACCGGGGGAGTTTCTTGGCAGCATGCACAATCATCTGGCATCAAAGAGAAACGTATTTTATAAGCAGGGTCAGAGAGGGAAGCGGGGGGCAATGTCGGAGGCAGGCAGATGAGCTCACTTGAGATCATACAAGACTGAACAAGGTTAGAGGTGATAGGAATAGAGAAAAGGAATAGTTTGGTCTGGTGACACAGTTATGTTTTGAGGTGTGAATTTTCTTTAGTCAGGAAAGTCCATTGTTACAGGTTCTTTAATGCATGGTGGAAAACCCATATACAAAGTGAGTTTCTATCACATCGCAACACAGAAAACCACTTCCTTTGGAAACTCAGCAGCTGACTTGTTTTTCCTAAGAGTATTGCCAAATAGTTTTCCCAGTGCATTTTTTTCCCTTATGTTCAATATATCACTCCCATTTCCACATTTCATCATTTCAGGGCATCCTAGAGGTTCCCATGCTGTCAGTATACTCTTATGTGCCCTCTTTTGCCACAAGTGCAGATACATCTTGTGATTCATTAATTGCTTTGCATTTAATGACCATGACCACTTTGCCTATAAGTACTTGGGAACATTTCTGGTGTCATAATTGTTCTTCCCTTCCACTGATTTTTAACCCCATTATGAAATGGAATGTAAATAAAATAAAGTGCAATATAAGGAAAGTGGACCCTGAACACATCAGTCTCCCATGGCTCATTGAGCTCATAGTTGGGGGAGTACCTTGTTCTTGACACAGCTGCACTGTGAATATACTGAGAGAATGTTTCTGCAGGCAGTCCCATGTTTGTTTTTACGTGTAAATGATGAACAGAGGAGATGTAGGACAAACAGCATTGGTACTGGATTCATAACTGTAGCTTGGGTGACACCATTTCCAGCTGTGACATATTAAGTACATCACATAACTTCACCAAACTTGTTTCTGTCCATAAAATTAGTTAAAAAAAAAATCCCTGCCATGACTTCTGCTTCCAGAAAGATGGAATAGACACACTTTCCTCTACTCTTTCAGTAAGCACAACTCAAAACTCTAGACAGAGCAGCGAAAAGAAAGCAGACAGGCTAGGACCCCAAGGCCCAAAGAAAGGCATGGTGGTGAGTTCTCTGCATTTCATTTTGCCTCATATCCCAGGATGGAAGCTGAAGAAGGCAAAGAACAGGGAATGGTAACAGCCATGGATAAAAATAGCCCTATCAAAAAAGCTTTCTCCATCTGAAAGGGGACAGCCTAGGAAGATAGAAAACTTTTAGACGATAGCTGTGTACTTCAGCCAAGAAACCAGAAAATACTGTGGCACCACCTCCACCCACTTCCTCAAAGATCCCAGGGGAAGTCCAGACTTGCACCATTGCCGGGCTGTAAAAAAGCTCTGCTCCCCACCCCGACCTGCCAGCAGAGGTCATGAGCAGGGAGCCAGACTTGCAACACCAATGGATGGTCCCCCAGTCTAAGTGGGGAGCCTGGACCTCTACCCCCCACCCAGTAGTAACAAGGGCATAAATATGCCCAGGGGATTTTTGACACAGGTTCAAAAACAATTCAATGGAGGAAAGACAGCCTTTTAAATGAATTGCCCTGAAGCAATTGGACGTCCTTAGTCAAAATAACAACATGCAAACCTCAACTTTAATCTCATACCTTTTATATAAGTTTTTATATAAAACTCAAAATAGATTACAAACTAAAGTGAAAAATGCAGAACTATGAAGCTTTTAGAAAGAAATGGAAAATATTTTAAATGTATTTTAAATATAGAGCTAAGCAAAGAGTTCTTAGACTTGACACAGAAAGCATGATCCATAAAAGAAAACAGGTGATACCCTCATGCTATTCACAGGAGCACAGTGGCAAAACAAATTTGAATTATCTGACACACAGGTTCCCAACTGAGGTTGGACAATACTGCAAACAAGTATCCTTTTTGAAGTACATTTAGTGGCATATGTTTTTGTACTTTGTGCTTTTTGTTGGTGATTCTGCTGTTTTAGACAGCCCCCAAGCATATGGCGGAGTGCTATATAGTGTCTTCAAGTGCAGTAATACTGTGATGTGCTTTACAGAGAAAGTATGTATGTTAGATGAGCTTTGTTCAGCTATGAGTTTTAGTGCTGTTGGCTGAGTTCAATGTTAATGAATCAATAACACATATTAAGTAAGGTGTCTTTAAACATTAACACACATAAAACAAGGTTATGTATTGATCAGTTGACAGAAGTGTGACCAGAAGCTCCCAGGTACCTATACCTGTATTTCCTCTAGGAACAAAATAGTTCAGTATTTGCTAATTCAGTATTCATGGTGACGTTACAGAACATACTACTGTGAGCAATGAGAATTGACTGGCTGACAAAGGACTAGTACCTAGGATATAAAAAGAACTTTAATCAGGTATAGCAGTGCATACCTATAATCCTAGCTACTTGGGAGACTGAAGAGAGAGTATAGGTTGAGCCCAGGAATTTGAGACCAGCCTGGGCAGCATAGCAAGACCCTATCACTAAAAAAAAAAAAAAATGCTCAGAATTCCATAGCAAAAAAGAAAAAAAAAAAAAAAGGCAAACGCATGAAGAGAAATCTAACCAAAGAGAACATACAGAGGGCAAATAAGACCATGAAAAGATGTTCAAATGTCCATACCACCCAAAGCAATACGGAGATGCAATACAGTCCCTATCAAAATTCTAATGGCATTTTTCATAGAAATAGAGAAAAAAAATTCTAAAATACACATGGAACAATGAAAGATCCTAAATAGTTAAAAGAATTTTGAAAGAACAATCAGCAAAATGAAATGGTAACCTACAGATGAAAGAAAATATTTTCAAACCATATATTTGATAAGGGGTTAATACTCAAAATACATAAAGAACTTACACAACTCAATGGCAAAAAAATAAAAACCCACATAATGCAATTTAAAAATGGTCAAAGGACCTGAATAGACATTTTTCCAGAGAAGACATACAAATGACCAACAGGCATGTGAAGCGGTGCTCAGTGTCACTGATCATCAGGGAAGTGCAGATCAAAATCAAAATGAGATGTTACCTCACACCTGTTAGGATGGTTGTTATGAAAAAGACAAGAAATAACAAGTGTTGGTGAGAATGTGGAGAAAAGACACTCCTTAGAAATACAAGTTTGTACAACCATTATGGAAAACAGCATGATAGTTGCTCAAAAAATTAAAAACAGAATTACCATTTGACTCATCAACCCCTCTGCTGGTATAGACCAAAAGAAAATAAAATCAGCACCTGGTAGAGATACCTGCACTTCCCAGGTTCATTGAAGCACTATTCACAATAGCGAAGATATAGACAACCTAAGTGCCCTCTGATGGATCAATGGGTAAAGAATTGTGGAACTGTACATACACATAATGGAATTCATTCAGCCATACAAAAGAAGATACTGCTATTTGTGACAACATGGATTAACCTGGAGAACATTATACTTAAGTGAAATAAGCCAGATACAGAAAAAAAGATACTACATGATCTCATATATGTAACATTAAAAAAAAAAAAAAAGGACAGAGACATACATAGAAACAGAGAATAGAACACTGGTTACCATGGGCAGGGAAGGAGAAGAAATGGGGAAATGTAGGTAAAGGACACAAAATTGCAGTCAGCTAGGATGAATAAGTCTCCAGATCTAATGTACAGCAGGAGGATATAGTTAATAATATTGTATTATATGCTGAAAATTTGATAAGAGAGTAGATTTTAGGAGTATTTATCACAAAAAAAGTTAAAAAATAAAATAGGAGGTAATGTTGGAAGACAATATATATGCTACATTGCTTACTTCTAATAATCATTTCACTCTATATATGTATATCAAAACACCATGTTGTATACTTTAAATATATACAAAAAGTACAGTTAAAAAAAGATGTTCAACAACATTAGATGAAATACTAAGTAAAACCACAATGAGATACTACTACGCACCCATCAGAATGGCTAAAATAAAAATAGTGACAACACCAAACACTGGCAATTATGCAGACAAACATTGTTGGTGAAAATGTAAAATGGTACAGCCACTCTGGAAAGTGGTAATTTCTTTAAAAACTAAACATGCAACTGTCATACCAAGCAATTGCTCTCCTGGGCATTTTTCTCAGAGAAATGAAAATCTACTTGTGGTAAAACTTACATAAAATGTTTATAGCAGCTTTATCCATAATCACCTAAAACTGAAACAACCCAGATGTCCTTACGTTAACAGTTAAACAAACTATGAACACTACTCAGCAATAAACAAGAATGAACAATGCATACATACAGCAACTTGGATAAATCTCTGGATAATTATGCTGAGCAGAAGAATCCAATTCCAAAAGGTATGTGATTCTAATTATATGGCATTCTTGAAATAACAAAATTATAAAAATAGCATACAAATTAGTTGCCAGGGGTTGGGGGCATGAGAGTGGGAGGGAAGTAGGTGTGGCTATCAAACAGCAAGAGAAAAGATCCTTGTGGTGATGAGAATGTTGTGTATCTGACTGTCTGCATAAATATCCTGGTTGTGATATCATACTGTATTGTTACAAGATACTCCCATTAAGCAAACTGGGTAAAGAGAAAGATCCACACCAACTGGAGCAAACTCAAATGCCTACAGGGGTCAGGCGAATTACACAAATCATATTTTAAGAAAACCCTGGGTCCCACCTAATCTATCTTTTCATTCTCCACTTTTGATAGAAATGTGGGTACAGAAACAGTATACCACCATCGAGAAATCCCAGTGTAAGTGCAATAACAAATAACCATGACTCCATCTGGGTGAGGGTGGTGGGGCAGAGGGGAAGATCCTGCCTTGTCCACAGAAGCAGCAGCTACATAGCAGCAGCTAATTACCATGGTCCAGAAACACTGACTGCATACTGCTAGATCTTTCTGCTTTTTCAGGGGAAGACATAAATTAATTTTTAATAAAACATCTTTAAAATGCCAAGTATTGGTTCATAAATCAATGACAATGACAGCAGCAACATCGGCAACAGCAAAAACAATTAGCAGCAGCAACTATGGTCACAACATTATCAATAAAGCACTGTGTCAACAAGATAAAACACATTTGCAGGCTAAATCCACACAGGCCAATAACTAGCAAATTCTGATTGATACAAATGCACAATGTTACTTTTAATGTTTCTTTAAAGAAGACTTACGCATTTCAGTAATTTCTTCAGGAAGGAAACAGGCACAAATGTCATCAGCACAGCCACCAACTGTCATATTCTAAAGGCTTTGTCCCTGAACATACAATGGGTCAATCACTGCCAGGAGCGATGCAACACTTTTCCTAGCCGAATGTACTTGGAGCAGTTGCAGATATGTGCGAGATTTATTAAGCCTTTCTGTGCCAGGATCTGCCCTAGCAACTTCCGAGCACCTACTCTTGTTTGATCCCCCATAAATCCTCTGTGAAAGAAAGCACCATCTCAAGCGTTAACCAACGAACAAAGTGAGCCATAGGAGAGATCTAACTACTTACCCACAGCCACAGAGCTATGAAAGGGCGACTGGGATTCTAACTCCAGAGATGAGTGTGTGTTTTTTTCCTGCTACGCCTCACAGGAGTCACATTTTGTTGTATAGCTTAGACCCCTTTTATAACTAATTCCAAAGTGCTCTCTGAATTCTTATTTCTTAACACACTTGATACTACTAAATCTCACTTCAAGGAATCAATTATCTTGAACTTCAGATGCTTCATAGGCACAATTTGAAAGAAATAAGTTTCAATTAGGGTGACCCATTCTTGTGTCCTGATTAAATAGAATGCTTAAATTACATTAGGAAATCTCTTTTGCCTCATTGGAAGTTTCTGCCAGGTCATAAATCCATAAACCACACATTCATGCATGACATGCATGATATTGTTCAATCCCTACAGGATATCTTTGCACTTATTATGATTTCTATCTTAAAGATGAGAAAATTAACACCTAGAGATACAGAGATCTGTCCAGGTTCACATACTCAGTGAGTAATGCAGGCAAATCTCCAAGTACCCTTTAACCATCTCAGAGCCACCTCCTCCTGGTTCGGGGTCAAAGAAGCTACCATGAGGAAGGGAGCATTTAGCTCAAGTTCTCAGAGAATGAGCAAGTGGTAGGAGAAGACCGAGCAATGAGGTCCAGTCAGAATGAAGAGGGAAGCTAAGACCGGGAGGTGCAAAACTTCAGACACTACACTGGTATGTTTGAGCAGTCTAAATTTGCACAGGACTCCTTTTGGGAAATATAACAAAAATAATCATCCTTCATTGAATTTCATCTATAAGAGTGGCACCAAACTATGCCCTTTTACATAACATAGTAGGCATAGTAACCCACCTCCAAGACATAATGAAGATGTATATGTCCCATCTTCAGAACCAGTGAATGTGTTAGGCAAAAGAGAATAAGGCTGCAGATGGAATTAAGGCTGTTAATCATATGGCCTTGAAATGCAGAGATTATTCTGGGTGACCTGGGTACCCCCAATGCAATCACAAGGGCCCATACAAGTGAACGGATGAGGCCAAAAAAAAGAGAATGACAGAGAAATGCAACGTGAGAAAGACTAGAGCAGCCATTGCTGGCTTCGAAGCTGGAAGTGGCCACCAGCCACAGGATGCAGGCAGCCTCTCGACCCGGGAAAAGATAAGGAAACATTTTCCTCTAGAGACTTCACAAAGTAACACAGCCAGGCCAACATCCTGATTTTAGCCAGTGGGACACATTTCAGACTTCTAACCTCCGGAATTCTAAGATAATAAATTTATGGCGTTTTAAGCCACTAAGGTTGTGGCAATATGTTAGAGTAGTAACAGTAAACTAATGCATATAGGCTTTCAAATTTCCCCCTCATGACAAAACTAACAGGAACAATTATTCCCATGTTAACAATATATAAACTGACTCAGATCAATTCGCCCATAGTGACATAGCTAGTTATTGGGAATTTCAGGGATGAAAACACAGGCTCCTTTGACTAAAACAAAGTTTATTTTAGGAAAAGCAAAGCCAGGTGCTTTAAACTTTGTAAGTTTACCTCAATTTCCTCATCACTCTTATCACCAGGCGCCCAATCACACTCTCGCTCTGATCAGTAATTTTCTAATGTTTCCATTGTTTCATGTATTTCCCTCTGTTTTCTCAAAAGCACCTTAAGAAAAGAAATGCTACCTTTTACTTCTTTTGCATTTTTTAGAGCTGTACTAAGGAGAGAGAAGCATCTAATGAACATCTGTTCTCAGCTGGTTATAGAAATGTCTATAGCATCAGCTCCTGGAGGAGTCATGCCATGGCCCATTCATCTCTGCATCTCCAGCAAACTTACAAAGTGCCAGCATCTTGCATCCAATACATGCCAGATAAATGAATGAATGAATGATAATTCCACTACCAGAGATTCTCAATAAACTATGGGCTTATACAATCAAATCCCAATATCTGCAACTCTGTAACTCAGAGTCCGCATGCAATTTTTATAAAACGAGAAGTCTTATTCTCTAATAGGAATATAGAGATCTGTGACATTTTGTCATAATCACTTTTACATTAGTATAGTACAAAACATCCACTCTGACCCAGGGGCACCTGACATGACCTAAAATACAATTTTCTGTCATGAAAAGGTCAAACACAGATATCCTGGATTCCGAACACCTACTCCAAGACAAGTAAGCAAATTTAAGTTAGTAACTTTCCTTATGTGAGCCTCTCTTTCCTCATGGGTGAGGAAACCCACACTGGTACTAGCCTGCAGAATCATCATTAGGTAGGAACAGAACAGTTCACAGCAAGCATGGGCCAGGCATGATGCTTAACCCCATATGTGATCAAAGATAAAATGTCTTTGTTACTGTTACCCAAGACACGGCAGTAATAACATGAGACATCCTCCCACATCTATGATCCCAATCTATGCTCCAACCTCATACCAGGGATGAAGCTGGGGGAAGGGGTGATGCTCTGGGTGGGGCAAGGTAGGGGTGCCTGTGGCCCACAGTGCATGATAACACACAATGGCAGACTCAAGATGTAAATGCTCTGCTGTGATATGACTGTGCCCATGGGGCTGGGGGAAAAAAATCTCTGGAGTTTTCTGAGGCAATTATAGTATTGTGGTTAAGGTGAACTCTGAAATTCTGTGTGTTGCTGGTTGTGTGACCTTGAGTAAATCACTAATGTCCTTGTACTCAAATTCCTCATTATAAATGGGGACAGTAATGATAATAATGTTCCTCATAGTGCTATTATGAGGGATAAATGATGTGAAATATGCAAAGTGCTTACAGTACCTGGCAAGTAGTAAGGCTAAATGGGTGTTTTCTATAATGAGGATGATAAAAATGATGATGATGAAGATGCCTTCATGAAGGTGCCTTAGGCACCTGGCATTTCTCTTGTCACATGGTAATGGAAGTACTCCTCTCTCTGTCTGTTCATCCAGATGTCAAGGTCCCTGTGAACACATGAAGTGTCTTTCCTTGGACCTCAGGGATTCCAAGAAAGTTGAGCACACTGTGACTTCCTGCAAAGGTCACAGGAAAGAGTGAACATGACTATCTCACAACTGGGTCTTGTCTATACAAGGACATAGGAAGGAACACTGGAAGGACCTTTGGAGTCAGAGAAACATGTGTTCACATTCTCCAGGATCCAAGACTTTCAAAGGCTTAGTTTCCTTATGTTTACAGTATGTACTGAAATATGACGGTGCAGAACTTTGTTAAAGAATAGTTAAAACATTGCACAAGGCAGGGATTCTGTAAATGGTGGCTCCTAGCACAACTCCTCGTAAAGCAAGCTTGCATTTGTATGTTTCTTCTTCTGAGACTCAAAATAGCCTCTATGGCCCCCACTTCACAATTGCAGAGCTTAGTTAAGGACATTTGGCAAGTTGGTAGAGGACTCGGGACTTGAGTTGAGCTTCCTTTGGTCTGGTTAGGAGAGGAAACTCTGCTCTCCAAAAGGCTGAGTCACTTAAAGTCAAAGCTTCCTCTAGAGTGCTTGACATTAGAGAGTTGCTCAGAGAAACCTCACTGGATAAAGCTGTGTAAAATACTGGTGGTTCTCTCCCTGGCCTTGCTCTAATAGTGGGACACCATAACAGAATTGGAAATAATACATTCAATGCCTTTCTTTACTTTGAAAAAAATGGCTCAAGATCTAATGATAGTCAGCTGTAGGAAAACTGCATAAGGATTTATAAATAACTAGAGTGGTGGAACAATTTCTCTTATGGCCAGACATGACAAACATAAACTCGCCTACCTCCATCCTTGTCAAGAATTCTGTTTGCTTACATCTTGGCTAATGAGCTGTCACATTGTCCCTACCAGTCCCTTCGCCATCAGGAAACCTGGCTCTGTCTGGAATCCCAGCCTTCTACAGGTGACTGCAACGTTACAGTGGGAGACACTCTGAAGCTGGGTGCAGCTCTGCCCTTGTGGGAAGCCTGGGAAATCCTGCCAATAAGAGAGG
>JAQIFY010001546.1:0-14090 GCA_028533085.1 Varecia variegata | reverse complement strand
ACTCCTTCCTCTCCGGGAGCACAAAACAAGGAGGTCACTACCACTCCGCCATCTTTCCTGTAGCCTACTTTTTGATAAGATTTTTGTTGTTTTTTTTTATTTCATGAAATTATGGGGGTACAGACATTTTGGTTACATGTTATGACTTTGCCACATCCCAACCATGATTTGAGATGTGCCCTTCCCCTGCTACAATGCTTACCACGTCCATTAGTTGTGAGTTTACCTATCCCCAACTACTATACCCCCAAAGAATATTACTACTGTGTGAGCATCTTAGTGTTGATCAGTCAGTGCCAGCTTCATGGCGAGTACATGTGGTGCCTATTTTTCCATTCTTGTGATAGCTCACTTCAGAGGATAGGCTCAAGCTCTATCCAGCAAAATATAAGAGGTGCTAGATTGGCATCATTTCTTATAATTGAGTAGTATTCCATTGTATACATATACCATATTTTATTAATCCACTCATGGATTGTTGGGCACTTGGGTTGTTTCCAAGTCCTTGCTATAGTGAATTGTGCTGTCATAAACATTCAAGTGCAGATGTCTTTATTATACAATGAATTGTGTTCCTTTGGGCAGATGCCTAATAATGGTATTGCTGGATCAAATGGTAGTTCCACTTGTAGCTCTTTGAGATATCTCCAAATTCCTTTCCACAAAAGGTGCACTAATTTGCAGTCCCACCAGCAGTGTAAGAGTGTTCCTAACTCTTCACATCCTCACCAGCATTTGTTGCTTTGGGATTTTTTGATAAAGGCCAATCTTACTGGAGTTACATGATATCTCATTGTGGTTTTGATTTGCATTTCCCTAATTATTAGAGATGTTGAGCATTTTTTATATGCTTTCTGGCCATTATTCTGTCTTCTTTTGTAAAGTTTCTATTCATGTCCTTTGCCCATTTATTGATGGGGCTGTTTGATTTTTTTTCTTGTTGATCTTTTTGAGTTCTAGATAGATTCTTGTTATCAGCCCTTTATCGGATGTGTAGAGAGCAAATATTTTCTCCCATTCTGTAGATTTTCTATTTGCTCTAATGATAGTTTCCTTGGCTGTACAAAAGCTTTTTAATTTGATCAGATCCCATTCATTTTTGTAGCTGCTGTGATTGCTTTGGGAGTCTTCTTCAAAAATTCTTTGCCTAGGCCAATGACTGAAAGAGTCTTCACAACATTTTCTTCTAGGATTCTTAAGGTTTCATGCCTTAGGTTTAAGTCTGTTATCCATCTAGAGTTGATTTTTGTAAGAGGTGAGAGGTGGGTATCCAGTTTCATTCTTCTGCATCCAATTTTCCCAGCACCATTTATTGAAAAGCAATTCTCTTCTCCAGTGTATATTTTTGTCTGCTTTGTCAAAGATTAGATGACAATAAGCAGATGGTTTCATCTCTGGATTCTCAGTCCTGTTCCAAAGGCCTATGTCTCTATTCTTGTACCAATACCATGCTGTTTTAGTACTGTAGCCTTGTAGTGCAACTTGAGGTCTGGTAAACTGATACCTCCCAGGTTTTTTTTTTTTTTTGCTTAAGATTGCTTCAGCTATATGAATGAAGTCTTCTCTGGTTCCATGCAAAGTGTAGAATTACTTTTTTCTAAATATGTAAAGAATTATGCTGGTACTTTGATAGGGATTGCATTAATTTCTGTACATCACTTTAGGTAGTATAGACATTTTAACAATGTTGATTGTACCAAGCCATGAGCAAGGTATGTTTTCCATCTGTTTACATTTTCTACAATTTCTTTTCTTAGTGTTTCATAGTTCTCCCTGTATATGTCTCTCACCTCTTTCGTTAAATATATACCTAGATATTTGATTTTCTTTGAGGCTATTGTAAATGGTATTGTATTTTTTATTTGAATTTTGGCTTGACTGTTATTGGTGTATAAGAATGCTTCTGATTTGTGCATATTAATTTTGTATCCTGAGACTTTACTGAATTCATTTATCAATTCTGGGAGTCTCTTGGCTGAATCCTTTGGGTTTTCTAGGTATAATATCATATCATCAGGAAAGAGTGAGAGTTTGATCTTTTCTGCACTCATTTGGATGCCCTTAATTCCCTTCTCTTGTCTAATTGCTCTAGCAAGGACTTCCAGTACTATGATGAATAGAAGTGGGGATGGTGGGCATCCTTGTCTGTTTCCAGATCTAAGTGGGAATGGTTTCAATTTTTCCCCATTCAGAATGATATTGGCTGTGGGTTTATCATAAATGGCCTTGATAATTTTAATGTATGTCCCATCTATGCCTATTTTGCTAAGAGTTTTAATCATAAAGTGTGCTGGACTTTGTCAAATGCTTTTTCTGCATCAATTGAGAGAATCATATGATCTTTGTTCTTGCTTTTATTTATGAGGTGAATTGTATTTACAAAGATGCATATGGTCAAAAAGCCTTGCATCCCTGGTATAAAGCCCACCTGGTCATGGTGAATTATTTTTTTGATATGCTGTTGGATTCGATTTGCTAAAGTTTTGTTGAGGATTTTTGCATCAATACCCATGAGGGATATTGGTCTATAGTTTTCTTTTTTGTTGTGTCCTTTCCTGATTTTGATATCAAGGTGATGTTGGCTTCGTAGAATGAGTTAGGGAGGATACCATCTTCCTCAATGTTGTAGAATAATTTCTGTAGTATAGGTACGAGTTCTTCTTTGAATGTTTGGTAGAACTCTGAAGTGTAGCCATCTGGTCCAGGACTCTTCCTTTTTGGAAGGATTTTAATAACTGCTCCAATTTCTGTGCTTGATGTTGGTCTGTTCAGGAATCCTATTTCCTCCTGGGTAAACTTAGGGAGGTTGTATGTTTCCAGGAATTTGTCCATTTCCTCCACATTATATAGTTTTTGGGCATATAAGTTTTTATAGTATTCAAAGATAATATTTTGTATTTCCGTGGTATCTTTCATGACCTCTCCTTTTTGATTTTTAATTGAGTTTATAACAGTCCTTTCCCTTCGAGTTCTTGTCAGTCTGGCAAGAGGGCTGTTGATTTTTTTATCTTTTTGAATAACCAGCTTTTGGTTTTGTTGATCTTCCATATAGTTCTTTTGCTCTCAATTTTATTTAGTTCTGCTTTGATCTGAGTTATTTCTTTTCTTCTGCTAGTTTTGGAGTTGGTTTGCTCTTCCTTTTCCAATTCCTTGAGACTGTTTGCTAGATTGTTGATATTTGAGATTTCTGCTTTTTGGACGTGAACATTTAATACTATTAATTATCCTCTCAGGAATGCCTTTGCTGAGTCCCACAGCTTTTGATAATTTGTGTCCCCGTTATCATTAAGTTTGAAGAATGTTTTGATCTCTCTCTTTCTTTCCTCCTTTACCTAATAGATATTAAACAATAAATTGTTTAATTTCCATGATTTTGTGAAGTGGTGTGTACTTCTGTTGGAATTGAACTCTAATTTTATACCACTATGATCTGAGAAGATACACGGTATTATTTCTATTGTTTTGAATTTGTTGAGGTCTAATTTGTGGCCTAGTATGTGATCAATTTTGGAAAAAAGTTCCATGAGCTGATGAGAAGAATGTATATTTGGCTTTATTTAGGTGGAATGCTCTGTAGAGGTCTGTTAAACACTTTTGTACTCGAACTCTGTTTAAGTCCATTATTTCTCTGCTTATTTCCTGTTCAGAAGATCAGTCCTCTTCAGAGAACAATTCAATCCATTCACATTTATTGAGAGGATTGAAATTTGAGGTAGATTTCCATTCATGTTGTTGGGTGAAATCCTGTTGTTTTGTTTTACTCCTTGAGCCATCATGGAATCCAGATTCTAGCCTTTATCTCTTGAATGATTTTACTTTGGAGAGTGTCTATTGCGCTGTTCAGTGTGTAACACAGGTCTGAGTATTTCCTGTAGGGCTGGTCTGGTCTTCACAAATTCTATCAGTGATTGCTTGTCTGGGAAGGACTTTATTTCTCCCTAATAGATGAAACTTAATTTTGCCAGATAAAGAATTCTACATTGGGCATTATTCCATTTTAGAAGATTAAGGATAGGCACCCAGTCCCTTCTGGCTTGTAAAGTTTCAGTTGAGAAATCTGCAGTTAGTCTGATAGGTTTTCCTTTGTAGTTTATTTCTTGCTTTTGCCTTATTGCTTGAAGAATTGCTTCTTTCGTGTTTGCTTTGGTCTTCATAATAACTATGTGACATGGTGATTGCCTTTTCACATTGAGTCTCCCAGTAGTTCTGTGTGCTTCTTAAATCTCGTTATCAAGATTTCTGGCCAGGCCAGGCATATTTTCCTCCAGTATTACATGAAATAAGTTTTCCAACCCTTGTCAATTTTTTTCTTTTCCCTCTGGAATGCCAATGATTCCTATATTTGGCTTCTTTACGTAATCCCACATTTCTTGTATGTTTTGGTCTTATCTCTTGTTTCTGTTTTCTTTTTCTTCATCTGATTTGTTTAATACATAGGCATTATCTTCAAGCTCTGAGATTCTTTCTTCTGCATGATCCATTATATTTTAATAAAGGCCCTACTCTGAGGGTTCCTGTCCTCAGAGGAGCAGACACTGAGTACAGAATTGTCACTGAAGGCTCTGTCCTCACAGGTGCAGACAAGCAGTAGAGGGCCTGAACTGAAGGTCGGAGCCCTCACAGGTGCAGACACTTAATACAGACTTCACACTGAAGGCCCTGTCCTCACAAGTGCAGACACTCAGCATAGGCCCCACACTGCAAGGCCCTGCTCTCACAGGGGCTGAATGACAGTACATGCCACAGAGTCAAGGACCTGCCGTCACAGCTACAGTCAATCCATATGGGCCGCACCCTAAGGACCATGTCCTTACAGGCGCAGTCAGTACAGTCAACATGAAGGCCCCAGCCCTCACAGGTGCAGACATTGAGTAAAGGACTCTCACTGCTGGCCCCTGCTAACACAGGTGCAGACATTGTGTACCGCACCCTCACTGAAAGCCATGTCCTCACAGGTATAGACACTAAATACAGGCCAAACACTGAAGTGTCCTGCCTCATAGGTGTAGACTCTCAGAAGAGTCCCCACAGTGAAGACCCTGTCCTCACAGGTTCAGACACTCAGTACAGGCCCCACACTGAAGGCCCCTGTCCTAACAGGTGAAGTTACTCAAACAGGGAGCTCACTGAAAGGCCCTGTACTCACAGGTGTAGACACTCAGTAAAGGAGGAACCCTAAAGACCCTGCCATCACACAGGTGTAGACACTCAGACCAGGAACCTCATTGAAGACCCCTGATATCCCAGGTACAGGCACTCAGACCAGGCTCCTGCCCTCACAGGTAAAGACACTGAATACAGGACCCCCACTGAAAGGCCTCTGCCCTCACAGGTACAGATGCTTACTACAAACCCACACTGAGGGCCTTGTCCTCACAGGTAAAGACACTCTGTACAGTCCCAAACTGAGGGGCCTTGCCCTCACAAGTGCAGATTCACATCACAGGTCACACACAGAAGGCCTCTGCCCTACAGGTACAGTTAGTCACTATAGGTCACACCCAAAGGACTGTGGTTTCACAGATCTAGACACCCAGTACAGGATCCTCACTAAAGGCCTCTGACATCATAGGTGCAGACACTCACACAGGATCCTCACTGAATGATGCTGCCCTCACAGCTGCAGATACTCAGTAAGGGACTCTCACTGAAGGCCCTTGTCCTCAAGGTGCAGATACTCAGTACAGGACCCTCACTAAAAGCCTCTGCCATAACACATGAAGATACTCAGTACAGGTCCGACTCTGAAGGTTGCTTCCCTCACAGGTGCAGACACTGAGTACAGAACCCTCATTAAAGACCCCTGACTTCACCGGCACAGACACTCACAACAGGACACTCACTGAAGGCTCCTGCCCTCACAGGTGCAGATACTTAGTACAGACCCCACAGAGAAGGCCCTAGCTTCACAGGTGCACACACCCAATACAGGCCACTAATTGAGGGGCCTTGCCCTCGCAGGTGTGGAGTATCATCACACAGAAGGCCCCTCCCCTCACAGGTACAAATATTCAGTATAGGCTATACACTACGTACTGTGGCCTCACAGGTCAAGACACTCAGACCAGGAACTCACTGAAAGGCCTCTTCCCTCACAGGTGGAGACACTGAGTACTGGAACCTCACTGAAGGCCCCTCCCATCACAGGTGCAGACACTCAGTACAGGACCATCACTGATGGCCCCTGCCATCACAGGTGCAGACACTGAGTACTGGACCCTCACTAACGTCCCCTGCCTTCAAAAGTGCAGACACAGAATACAGAACCCTCACTGAAGGTGCTGACCTCACAGGTACAGACACAGAACTCTCACTGAAGTCCGTTGAGCTCACAGGTGTAGAAACTCAATACAGGACCCTCACTGAAGTTCCCTGCTGTCACAGGTGCAGAATTTGAGTAAAGGACTCTCACTAATGGCCCTTGCCCACACAGGTGCAGAGACTTTGTACAGGACTCTCACTGAAAGCCATGTCATCACAGGTATAGACACTCAACACAGCCCCAATACTGAAGCTTCCTGCCTCACAGCTGCAGCCTCTCAGTAGAATCCCCAGAGTGAAGGCCCAGTCCTCACAGGTTCAGACACTCAATACAACCTCCCCACTGAAGGCCCCTGTCCTGACAGGTGAAGATACTCAGTGCAGGGAGCTCACCGAAGGCCCCTGTACTCACAGGTGTAGACACCCAGTAAAGGTGAAACCATAAGGACCCTGCCATCACAGGTGTGGATGCTCAGACAAGGATGATCATTGAAGGCCCCTGCCCTCACAGATGCAGACAGTGAGAACAGGTCCCTCATTGAAGGTCCTTGAATTCACAGGTGTAGACACTGAGAACAGGACCCTGATTCAAGGCCCCTGCCCTCACAGGTGCAGACACTCAGACCAGGACATTCACTGAAGGCTCATGCGCTCACAGGTAGAGACACTGAATACAGGACCCTCACTTAAAGGCCCCTGCCCTCACAGGTACACTCAGTCAGTATAGGCCACACCCTAAGGACTGCGGCCTGACAGGTCCCAGACACCCAGTACAGGACCCTGACTAAAGGCCTCTGCCCTCACAGCTGTAAACACTCAGTAAGGGACTCTCACCAAAGGCCCCTGTCCTCAAGGTGCAGATACTCATTACAGGACCCTCGCTAAAGACCTCTGTGCTAACACGTGCAGATACTCAGGACAGGTGAGACTCTGAATTATGCTGCCCTCACAGATTCAGACACTCAGTACAGGACCCTACTGAAAGCTCCTGACCACACAGGTGCAGACACTGAGAACAGGGCCCTGATTGAAGGCCTTTGAATTCACAGGTGCAGACACCTAGTACAGACCCCCCCACCCCTCTGAAGGCCCTATCCTCACAGGTGCACAGACTCAATTCAGGCTCCTGAATGAGGGGCCTTGCCCTCACAGGAGCTGACTCTCATCAAAGTTCACACACAGAAGGCCCCTCCCCTCACAGGTACACTCATTAAGTATAGGCCAAACCCTGAGTACTGTGGCCTCACAGGTTCCAGACACACAGTACTGGACACTAACTAGAGTCCCCTGCCTTCAAAGGTGCAGACGCAGAACACAGAACCCTCACTGAAGGCCTCTGACCTTACAAGTGCAGACACTCAATACAGGAACCTCACTGAAGGCCACTGCCCTCACAGGTGCAGACGTTCAGACCAGGATGATCATTGAAGGCCCCTGACCTCACATGTGCAGACACTCAGAACAGGACCCTCACTGAAGGCCTTTGAATTCACAGGTGTAGACACTGAGAACAGGAACCTCACTGAAGGCACCTGCCCTCATAGGTAAATACAATGAGTACAGGTCCCTCACAGAAAAATCCCTGCCCTCACATGTGCAGGCACTTAGTACAGACCCCACACTGAAAGCCCTAGTCTCACAGGTGCACACACTCAAGGGGCCTGTCCCCTGCCTCACAGGCCCCTCATTCAGGGGCTTGCCCTCACAGTTGCTGACTCTCATCACAAGTCACAAATGGAAGGCCCATCCCCTCACTGGTACAATCAGTCAGTATAGGCCACACCCTAAGTACCGTGGCCTCACAGGTCAAGACTTTCAGACCAGGAACTCACTGAAGGCCCCTGACCTCACAGGTGCAGACACTGAGCTCAGGATGCTCACTGAAGGCCCCCCCTATCACAGGTGCATACAGGCAGTGCAGGACCATCACTGATGGCCCCTACCATAACAGGTGCAGACACTGAGTACAGGAGCCTTACTGATGTCCCCTGCCTCACAGGTGAAGACACTGAGTACTAGACCCTCACTAGAATCCCCTGCCCACAAAGGTGCAGACACAGAATACAGAACCCTCACTAAAGGCTGCTGACCTCACAGGTGCAGACACTCAATACAGGACCCTCAGCGAAGGCCCCTGACCTCACAGGTACAGACAATGCCTAGAGGCCCCACCATGTAGGCCTCAGCCTTTCAGGTGCAGACACTCAGTACAGGGGACCCACCTTGATGGTTTCTGCCCTAACAGGTGGAGACTCTCATTACAGGCCCCAAATTGAAGGCCCATGTCCTCATAGCTGCACACAGTGGAATTCCCACCCTGAAGGGCCCTGCCCTCACAGGTGCAGACACTGAGTACAGGACCTTCACTGAAAGTCTGTGATCTCGCAGGTGCAGACAAGCAGTAGAGGGCCCAGACTGAAGGTGGGAGCCGTCACAGGTGCAGACACTTAATACAGGCCCCACACTGAAGGGCCCTGCTCCCATAGGGGCTGAATCTCAGTACACAGAGTCAATGACCTGCCCTCACAGCTGCAGTCAATATGGGCCGCACCCTAAGGACCATGTCCTTACAGGTGCAGACAGTCAGTACAGTCAACATGAAGGCCCTAACCTCTCAGGTGCAGACACTCAATACAAGACCCTCACCGAAGGCCCCTGCCATCACAGGTGCAGACACTGAGTAAAGGACTCTCACTGCTGGCCCCTGCCCACACAGGTGCAGACACTGTGTACCGCACCCTCACTGAAAGCCATGTCCTCACAGGTATAGGCACTCAACACAGGCCCCACACTTATGGGTCCTGCCTCACAGGTTCAGACTCTCAGCAGAGTCCCCACAGTGAAGGCCCGGTCCTCACAGGTTCAGACATTCAATACAGGCCACACACTGAAGACTCCTGTCCTCCCAGGTGCAGACTCAATACAGGCCCCACACTGAAGGCCCGTGTCCTGACAGGTGAAGATACTCAGTACAGGGAGTTCACTGAAGGTCCCTGTACTCACAGGTGTAAACACGCAGTAAAGGCGGAACCCTAAGGACCCTGCCCTCTCAGGTGTAGACGCTCAGACCAGGACCAACATTTAAGGCCCCTGACCTCACACGTGTAGACAATCAGTAGCGGCCCCACCCTGAAGGCTGCTGACATCACAGGTGCAGACACTGAATTCAGGACCCTCACTGAAGGCTCCTGCCCTGACCTGTGCAGACACTGAGAACAGGACCCTCATAGAAGGCCCTTGAAGTCACAGGTATGGACATTGAGAACAGGACCCTCACTAAAAGCCCCTGCCCTCACAGCTACAGACACTGAGTACAGGACCCTCATTGATGGCCCCTGACTTCACAGGTGCAGACACTCTGACCAGGACCCTCACTGTAGGCTCCTGCCCTCACAGGTAAAGGCACTGAGTACAGGACCCTCACTGAAAGGCCCCTGCCCTCACAGGTACAGACACTTAGTACAACTCAACCCTGAAGGCCCTGTCCTCACAGGTAAACACAGTACAGTCCCTACCTTTAGAGGCCTTGCCCTCACAGTTGCAGGCTCACATCACAGGTCACACAGAGTAGGCCCCTGTCCTCACAGGTACACTCAGTCAGTATAGGCTGCACCCTAAGGACTGTGGCCTCACAGGTCCCAGACACACCGTACACAACCCTCACTAAAGGCCTCTGCCCTGACAGGTGCAGACACTCAGTACAGGACCCTCACTGAATGACACTGCCCTCATAGCTGCAGACACTCAGTTTGGGACTCTCATTGAAGGCCCCTGTCCTCATAGGTGCAGACAATGTGTAGAGGATCCACCCTGAAGACCACTGCCATCACAGTTGCAGACACTGAGTCCAGACCCTCACTAAAGGGGAGGTCCACCCTGACTTCACAGTTGCTTACAATCATTAGACACTACCCCTTAAGGCCACAGGCTTCACAGGTGTAGACACTCAGTGCAGTCCACTCCCTGAAGCCTGCTGCCCTGACAGGTAGAGACAACCAGTACAGGACCCTCACTGAAGGTACTGTACTCACAGCTGCAAACACTAAGTACAGGCCACAAAATCAATGCCCCTGCCCTCACTCAATGCAGGACCCTCATTGCAGGCCCCTGATCTCAGAGGTGCAGACACTGAGTACAGGACCCTCACTGCAGGCCCATGACCTCACAGCTGCACAGTGCAATTTGAATTCTTTCCGTGAAGTCCCCTGTCCTCTCCAGTGCAGACACTCAGTGTAGGACCCTAACTGAAGGCCCCTCTCATCACAGGAGGAGACACTGAGTTCAGGACTCTCACTGAAGGCCCCTGCCCTGACAGGTGCAGACACTCAGTAAGGACCATCACTGATGACCCCTTCCTCACAGATGCAGACAATCAGTAGAGGCCCCACCCTGAATGCCGCTGACCTCACAGGTGCTGACACTGAGTATAGGACTCTCACTAAAGGCCCCTGACCTCACAGGTGAAGGCAGTAAGTAGAGGCCCTATCCTTAGGCCCCAGCCTTTGAAGATTAACTCAATACAAGCTTCACCTAGAATTCCACTGTAGTCATAGGTGCAGACACTCAGTAAAGGCCCCACCCTGAAGGCCGCTGCCCTCACAGGTGCATATAGTCAGTACAGGTCCCAAAGTGAATGTCCCTGCTTTCTAAGGTGCAGACACTCAGTACAGGCCCCACCTTGATGGCTGCTGCCCTAACCATTGGAGACACTCAGTACAGGCCCCAACCTGAAGGTCCATGTCCTCACACATATAGACGCTCAGTAGAGTTCCCACTATGAAGGCCCCTGTCCTCACAGGTGCAGTCACTGAATACAGGCCCTACTCTGAGGGTCCCTGTCCTCAGAGGTGCAGACACTGAGTACAGGTTCCTCACTGAAGGCCCTGTCCTCACGGGTGCAGACAGTCAGTACAGGCCCTGAACTGAAGGCCCTGTCCTCACAGGTGCTGGCCCTCAGTAAAGGCCAGACACTTAAAGGCCCCTGCCCTCCCAGATGCAGATACTCAATACAGGCCCCACCTGAATGTCCCTGCCATCACAGGTGGCAACACTCCATGCAGGCTACACACTGAACGATCCTGTCTTCACAGCTGCAGTCACTCGGTACAGGCCCCAACCTGAAGGCCCTGCCCTCACAGGTGCAGACTCAGTCCAGATCACACGCTGCCAGCTCCTATGCTCACAGGTGCAATCTCAGTAGCGCTCACTCACTGAAGTCCTGTCCTCTATGATGTGCTGATCCTTAGGGCACAGAGGGTTTGTCCATGAATCTAGGGAGTGTGGCCCTGTCCCCCTCAGTTGCAGTGACTTCTGTGACCTTTTGCTTTCAGCACAACCATAAAATGCAGAAAATGTAGGTGTGAGACCCATAAAGGAAGGATACATTTTATTTTACAAACTTGATGGAGCTAGTGGAACACCATGGCCTGATCCTCTGTCTTTGACCTTGGGAGGGGGATTTTCACAGCCATGGCAAGGTCAAGCAGCACTAACGTGACAGCAGATTCTTCTTCTTTTTTTTGTTAACTTTGTATAAGAAATTCAGAGACTTTTTAAATTATCATTTCAGCATATTATGGGGGTACAAAAGTTTAGGTTACATATATTGCCCTTGCCTCCCCCCCCGCCCCCGAGTCAGAGCTTCAAGCTTGTCCATTCCCCAGACAGTGCACATCACACACATTATGTAGGTATACACCCATCCCCTCCCCCACCACATCTGCCCGACACCCCATTAGTGTTATTCCCAAATGTGCTCTTAGGTAATGATCAGTGAAACCAATTTGATGGTGAGTACATGTGATGCCTATTTTTCCAAGACATCTGCACCCAAATGTTTATAGAAGCACAATTCACAATTGCAAAGATGTGGAAACAACCCAAGTGCCCATCAATACATGAGTGGATTAATAAAATGCGGTATATGTATACCATGGAGTATTACTCAGCTATAAGAAATAATAATGATATAGAATCTCTTATGTTCTCCTGGATAGAGTTGGAACCCATTCTACTAAGTGAAGCAGATTCTTCTTATCTGGGCTCCCTGATTGGCTTAGAAGCCAGGGGGCTATCCCTGGGTTGAAAGGAAGCTTTCAGAGATGACAGGTCATGTAACTGCAGTTTACTGGATTCATGAAGATTAAGGTGTGGACCAGTCACCTGGTCCTTGCACCCAGCTCGGGCTCTAAATCATTGGAAATGAGACGAAAAGGCATATATAATAGTATTGAGAAGAAGAATTGCATTGGTATAACAGAAATTCAAGGAGACTTTGAAATACAGGAGGATAAGGAAAGGAAGACAGCACAGCCCCTGGAGCAGGCAGGGAAGGGCTGCTGGGGGCAGGCGGTGGGGGGTATAGGGCTTCCTCAGTCTGCTTTCAGGGAACACAGCTGACTGCAGCCAGCCCAGAACTGCCCTGGATGTATCCTCTCTGACTGACAGCCCCAGAGAACACAGTGGGCTGAGCCCTCCCCAAGCCCTGGCCCCCAAAGAGAAGAAGAGTTGGCAAGACAAGAGGCCTCGGGCTGTCGTGGGGAAAAAACTAGAGTCATATTTAAAACCTTTAACAATTAAAGCTGCCAATATCCCAGGGTAAATATTTTGCTCTCTGATAACCTGAAAGCACAAGCAAATAACAAGGTTTTCTAAGTGGGTTTTATACCATTTAGTTTGTACTTTTCTCAGTTATTTACATTTTTTAAAAAATTTAGCATATTATGGGGGTACAAACATTAGTGCTTATTTGTCTGGAAAAGTCTTTATTTTTCCATCGTTTATGGAACTTAGTTTAGCAGGATACAAAATCCTTGAATGATAATTGTTCTGTTTAAGAACATTAAAAAATGGGGCCCTGATCCTTTCTGGCATGCAAGGTCTCTGCTGAGAAGTCTGCTGTTAGAATGAGTAGTGAGAATGAATCAATAATAAAAAACCCCAACAACCACCAAAAGCCCAGGACCAGATGTACTCAGCCAAAGTCTACCAGACCTACAAAAAAGAATTTGTACCAACCCTACTGAAACTGTTCTATAAGATCAAGAAGAAGGGGATACTTGCTAACTCATTCTAAGAAGCCAGTACCATCTGGATACTAAAGCCAGGGAAGAATACAACAATAACAACAACAACAAACTATAGAGCAATATCCCTGTAAACATAGATGCAAAACATTCTCAACAAAATACTAGCAAACAGCATCCAACAGTACATCAAAAACATAATTCCACATTAACAAGTAGGTTTCATTCCAGGGGTGCAACATCCTGGGGGTGGTTCAACACGCATAAATTAATAAATATTATTTGCCATATAAACATAATTATAAACAAAAACCTTATGATCATCTCAATAGATGCAGAAAATATTAGATAAAATTCAGCACCACTTCATGATAAAAAAAAAACTCTTAACAACTAGGCATAGAAGTAACATACCTCAAGATTATAAAAGCCATATATGACAAACCCACAGGCAGCATAATACTCAATGGAATAAAGTTGAAAGCATTACTCCTACAAACTAGAATGGGGCAAGTATGCCCACTTTCACCCCTCTTATGCAACATAGTACTGGAAGTCCTAGCCAGAACATGGTTTAACATACGCAAATCTATAAACGTAATTCATCACATAAAGAGAAGCAAAACCAAAGACCATATGATCCTCTCAATAGATGCAGAAAAAGCATTTGACAAAATACAACACCCTTTTATGATAAGAACGCTTAACAAAATAGGCATAGACAGGGCCTATCTAAAAATGATACAAGCCATATACAACAAACCTACAGCCAACATCATACTGAATGGGGAAAAATTGAAAGCA